>JAQMYL010000038.1:13523759-13546689 GCA_030014365.1 Clarias pachynema
CATACATACATACATACATACATACATACATACATACATACATACATACATACATACATACATACATACATACATAAAAACAAAAAAAACACTGTCAACTTGCCATCTGCAATTATTGTTAAAAAAACAAACAAATGTTGGTATTGTTTTATATATAATTATAAGCAAAACATCAAATTAAAGAAGGGGTTAGCTTTTATCCGATTAATCGAAAAAATAATCGTCCAACTAATCGATTATCAAAATAATCGTTAGTTGCAGCCCTGATATGTATATCATTCTTATATGCGATTCTTATGTGTCTCGTTCTAAAATCGATTTTTTAAAGATATTTTATACATTTACATTAGAGATGAAACCAGCATCGGCCAGTGACCAGAATTGGCTGGATTTCATTTTGATCAGCCTTGGATATAAACGATTCTGTTCCAAGTGCAGAAGCTTCCAAGGAGTGCAACAGAAACATATTTTTATGTTGCTACATTATCAAAAACTATCCACATTACAAGCCTCCAATCTGACTTTTTTTTGTTGTTTTTTTGGGGGGCTGAATATCTACTGCAGCGAGAAAGTCGAGGTGATCACAGGGCAGGCGTTTAACATTAGACTGTACGTGAAAGAAGGTCCAGAAGAACTTTATCCATCTTTCCCATAGTACAGTATTTTCTTTATTAATATAAAGTTTAAGGCATGACGGGCATTACAGTCACACAGATAGATTTTCCAAACGGCTGCACTCACAGTTCAGAGACCGAACACAGTCTAGTGCTGCTACAGAGCTAGATCACGTCTCAATATTCTGAAAATATTATTTAAGAGATAATAATGTTTATTATTATTATTAATGTTAATTAAAAATTAATGTTTATTATTATTATTTTTATTTTTTAATTACTACTTCACTCACTCACTCACTCATCTCCTATACCACTTTATTCTGTATTCAGGGTCGCGGGGACCTGGAGCCTATCTCAGGAGGCTTAGGGCACGAGGCGGGGTACACCCTGGACAGGGTGCCAATACATCACAGGGCACACACCCATTCACACACTACAGGCAATTTGGGAACGCCAATTAGCCTAACCTGCATATCTTTGGACTGTGGGTGAAAACCGGAGTACCCGGAGGAAACCCACCAAGCACGGGGAGAACATGCAAACTAACCACTACACCACCATGCCGCCATGTCTATTACTTATGAATTGAAAATTTGTTCATAGACTGTAGGTTTAGGTTGTCAGTTTTGTTATCTAGTCACATACGAGTGTTTGTGTAACTCTGACACATTAAACCGCTTACTAATCCACACTCTCAACTTTGCACCAATGTGTCTCGCTTGATTTAGTTTCTTGTCTTTGCAGTTTAGTAGTTTGCAGCTGTAACTGCTGAACACTAACGATAAAACAAACACGAAGACTAGCATTAGCTAGCAATGTCTAATTTCAATCTCAAAATGAATTTACTATATAGTATAATATATATAGTAAAACAAGGTTAAAAGACTACAGTTCCTAAAGACTAGAAGGAAGGAAGCCTTTAACGTACAAGGGGGATACAGTATCTTAAAAACTTATGTTTATTCATATTACTGGGTCTGATTCATCAAGCAGGATATAAACTAATTTATTAGTAAAAATCACTTCCAAGGGCATTTCCACAATCAATGTGCTGCAGTTTTATTATATAAACTGTATAGGGTTGAAGTAACAATAAAAGCCTACTTGACTTTCCAGTTTAAATTCCAGTTAATTCAGAAAAAAAACGGTTATATCCTAGAGCTCCTGGATTTGTTTACATTGATATCCGAGTTGAGTCACTTTGTCACATGCAACCACTTAGTTACATGAAAAGAATAATCATTAGGGGTGTAACAACTAATCAATATTACTGACTAAAATCAATAATCGAATTAGTCGACAACAAATTTAATTGTCGATTTGTTCATGACGTCATCGCGCTTGATTCTTGTGCGCAATAACGTCATGGCAAGTACCCTAACGTTAGGAGTGTGGGAACATTTCACTTTTAACTCGAGCAAAACAAATACACACACACTCGCCCACACGCCCAAACACACCCACTCTCCACAGGCGTGTGTGTTCTTTTCTCACTTACCTCACTCTCCGGCCCTTCGCTTAGCTTGACCCCACCATTCACCACAGACTTTATCTCAGTTTCCTAAACATTTCAACTCCCTCAATTGCCAGCCGCCTTTAAAGTTTAATTAATAGTTATATTTTACTACAACTACTTTGTTTTTAGATTTTGTTTCATTAAACAAAAGTTAATTAAAGACCTATTTTTTAATGAAGCATTCATCTTCATTATCTTGACTGTTAAGTACCACATGCACAAAATGACCTCAAGCTCAACTTAAAAGCTGATCGCTAAATCAGAGCTTTTGAGTCATTTGTGACAGAAGTTAATCAGATGAATCATTTCAATAATCAATAGATGAATTGATTATCGAAATAATCATTAGTTTCAGCCCTAAATTATCACCATATAAAAGGAGAAATGTGTCCAAAGTTAAATCGGCTAATTTCAAATCCTACATGTGATTAATGTAAAAAGATTTCAGCCGCACTAAATCATGTTTTGGATGTGACTGAAATTGGCTGGCTTCTGGAATTTAGTCTTCGAATCTTTTTTACAAATCATTGGAAAATTAATCACCATGTATGTCGTATATGTCATTCGGTGACATATTTGGTCCCAGAGAGGGGCGTCACGAAAAAACGGAAAGTTTCTTTAGCTCCAATCTATGGTCATATGACTAAACACAATTATGCCTTGTATACAGTCTGAGAGGATTTGTTCTTCTACGAAGGAATCCATAAAGAGATTTATAGACACTACAGTATGTAGAACACCTGGACGCTGGAAAACTGGACTGAACTTTTACTTTTGCTATACCTCCTATTTATACACTATCGTAGGAGAAATTTATTTTCCTTCAGACTAGTCAGTTGTTTTCTTGTCATTTGGTTTTTATTGCATTACATTGTTTTGTTTTAGTTGCACAGGGACGGATTGGCCTATTATCATCCCGAGCAGTACACTTTTGTTATATTGTATGGAAAACTGTAATTAGTATTTTGGACCCATGACTCACAACAAAAAGTAAATAAAATAAAGGAGGCTGCATTAGCGTGTACGTCTATGGTCGGTTACAGTACATGTTGCAATGGCTGAGCTGCCAGGTGTAGCTCCATTTAATCATCATTTTAGCACTTTCATTTTTCTGTGATGTGTTCGATTACAGAGTTTTGTTGGCGTCACAGAATATAAATCAGTTGTTCTGGAAATTTACAGATTTTGAACAAAGTGAGTAGGGAAAAAAAACACAAAACTTGAATTTTTGTAAATCTGATTTTTAAGACAGTTTGGATAAGAAAATTATTAAAGATTTATAAATCATTTATTAAGATTGACAAACGTGGTACAAATCTTCTGCTTATAACACATTTGTATTGCATCCTCCTACATCTTAGAATCCAGTACTTTCACTGTGTTTTAGAAGTAATGCAATGTGATACGTAAGTGAACAGCCAGTGGTGAGTGGCAGCAGTTTTCTGGCTGGCACTGGAATGGCAGGCGTGTGAACAGGCCTACGTGTCAGAACAAGAGGATTCATCTTGCCAACAGGGTTCCCACACATGCCATCTCCTTAAAGGAATACGCCAGTTGAGGCATTAAATAGAAATTAAGTACCGTCTTAAGGTGACTAAAAAAAGTCATATCTGCCCCTCACTAACAACAACATGCTCCAGCATGGCTTTTAGATATTTTTTTTTAGATTAGTTTAGTATGCCTAGTGCAAGCTTGCAAACTTTGTAGTGAAGAGTGAGCCTGAGACATGCCACTTACTTGTCCAGAAAGTCCTTGTCCACGACAGCACAAATGTCCAGTAGGGGATTTCCCATGCCAAAAAGGGCATTTTGACTGTAAAGACACATATGATTTGGATTAAGCTTACAGAAAATGCATGATTACATTCAAACACATTCTAGTCAGTCATTCCACCTCCATGATTAACCTAATTTAAAATCTGCCCAGTAAACGCAAGTTCTGAATGTTTGCTCTTAAAATGATATCTTTTGGGACTTCACTCTGCAGTGAACACAGATGGAACATTCAGTCAGGCATGAAACTACTACATACACACACACACACTTTCGCAAGCAGAAAAACATACATATATGCTGCATTTGTCAGCAAGCTTGCACAGAAATGTAGAATGCTCTGCTCTCTTGCATATGTCCAGAGAAAACAGAAATTTCCCATTGCATAGTTAAAGAGCTTTGTTTTTACTTTTTCTAACCATGCTGTTTAAAGAGTAAATGTGCTTCTTAAAATATCAACCTTATTTCTGGCAAATGCTAGATTTAGAACTGTTAGGAAATCACTTGTGTAGTTAAACGGTAAGAAGAGAAAATCATTGAAAACGCTGGGTCAAAGACTACTCTTTCATTCAACCAGATTGTGAAAGTATGTTGAAGTTGTCTGAACACACAAAGCAGCACAAACATGCAGAAAATCAATAAATAAGGCAACTATGTATCTTAAAAACAAATGTCTGTAAAAACTAGGTCATGAAAACCATGTTTCAAAGATCAAAAGGGAACATCATGAATTTTTTTTTTCCAAAAGATCAAAAGGGAACATCATGAATTTTTTTTTTTCCAAAAGATCAAAAGGGAACATCATGAATTTTTTTTTTCCAAAAGATCAAAAGGGAACATCATGAATTTTTTTTTTCTTCAAAAGATCAAAAGGGAACATCATGAAATACCGAAGCACACCGAGTTCGTCGTCGTCACATATCAGCCAGGTACACTTTGAGATTAAATTAACTGACCACAACTGGATGTGCAACCCTTCTGGGAATTTTGTTATTACCACAGATGTCATTACCTTTTGAAATACCTTTTGAAGTAGGAGTACATATAAATGTATGATCTAAAAACAAGTAAGCATAACAAATATCATCAGAGGCTATAAATATGCAGACCATATAATTAACTCTAACTCTGATTCTTTTGTTATCGTACAAACATATCACAGCATAAAGACTTTCTGCAGGTAAAAACATCATACATTGAAAGGGAGACAAACTGCACGTTTTTATTTTTTATTTTTTTTAATGATCTCAGCACCAATAATCCTATAATGCGAGAAGACACACTTACCTGGCCATATTCCTGAGTTTATAGTAATAATGTAAACAGAATATGTCGTTTTTTTAAATACAGTATACACCAGCAGTGTGTGCAGTGAATAACTGCAGCCAAGGCACGAGCTCTTGCAGCTGATTGGCTACGTGAGATGGGGGCGGGGATATACAAATATCTACTCAGCGATTGGGTGGAGGGGAAAAGCGGGAGGAGCTATAAAGGGGAAAATACCGCTTTTGCACACACGTGCTGTCTTGTGCTGAATTTGAGTGATTAGTGATTTCCTGTACAATTAGTTATTATTTGTTTTGCTGTATTAGTTTACTCCCTGAAAACTATTTATCAGGCTCAAATTCCGATCTGGTATAACAGTATAGCTTTTGTGCGATGCTATTTGTTCGTGCTCTAAGTGGAAGAACTAACTTTATAGCTGTTTGTGTGTGTGTTTGTGTGTGTGTGTGTGTGCAAGCTGGTTTTAAACATCTGTCAGCTCTCAGGACACAATGACACTGAAGCTCCAGAGTGTTGAACAGAGGACAACCCGTGAACCCTGGACTACATCCAGACCAGCTCATGTGCTCAATCACAATACACACCCACAAGGGGGTTGAACTGTGGAGCTTGATCTGTACTCTGAACTTCATACGAATCGCGCATAAAAGCTTACTGTAGATCTGTGAATGTATCGTTTGCATCAGTTTAAATATAAGAGTTCGCACTACTTTTAGAAAAAAGAAACTGCAGATGTGTACCAAACACAAACCCGACTTGTTGCAGGAACATTGTAAAACAGGGTGACGTACAGCTACAATGTCATTGATGACATGATTCAATCTTAAAACATTCCTAAATAAAGGTTAATCAACGACCGGATCATTGAAGTGCACATGATTTTTCCTCTGCAGGATCTCAGCCACCACATGACACAAAAACCTTTTCAAAGCACTGAAAATTCTTAACAATGAACTCACCTGACTGTCTTCTTTTCAAGTTTAATTTTCTTGCTTTTGGGCTCTCCTGTCGCCATGTCTTTTAGATGTGCACAGGAAAATAATAAAAACACGTCCCTACCACCTTGCTCGAGCAAATCTAAGCGAGGAATAGCGGCTAGAAAGCGCGGTGAAAGCTTCTGGATCCTAAATCTCTCCGTAACCCCTTCATACAGTAGGTGTACTAACTAGGGAACGAAGTACGCGTGTCCGTGCGATACTCAAGTGCACTATCTCTAATGTTTGAGTCTGATTGGGACTCAGCCCTCATGGGCCTGGCACAGACATACAGACAACTGCCGGAGCAGAAAAACAGACAGAGAAATGTTATATACCTTTTCTAAAAATAGACAGATTTTTATGAACATTGTAAGTTTCATTTTGAATATATAATTAACTCGTGGGTTTATGTAAGTTTTTTTTTTGTTAGCTCAGTGTTTTGCAATCACTTGGAAAGCAAATTTTGGTAACAGGCACCTCAGTAAACACGCCCCCGAGGACTCGAACTACTGCCATATTGCCACCGAAGACTTTTTCTTCAACTCTCTCCGAGTGAAAAAGGTAATTATAATTTAATATCTTTGTATTTCTGTATTTGTGCAGTGTGGTGGTTTATACGTGTTGTTTTTATTGTAACGTGAACCGCTTAAATGGCACAGGGAGCTGTTGAGACAGCGGTGTAGAACTTATCATTAAACAAACACAACTTTCAGCTCGAGCCTACTGAAGTTGTACAGGAAGCCGGAGTGTTATTGGTGTTTAACTCATATACATATCTTATTAAAATAGTAATGTCATGTTCATAAGAAATGTTACCGGGTTTTTTTACAGTACTAACTATCGTGGTGGGATCTTTGTTTACAGTCGGGGTGTATTATTTTACAGTAGTTACAGGTACCTGGACATCTGCACAAGTCTCTGATGCTCAGCCTGAGTCAGAGTGAAGCTTCTCGAAACTTTTTAAAGCTTTTACCTTCTGTTGCTGCTGCACAGTTTATCTCATAAAAAGTCGAAATCGCTGTGCAAATATTTAATCACAAATAAGGCTGCAGATTATTACAGGTGATATAAGCGTAGTCAGGAATTTGTATAGAGTTTGTCAGTAATTTAGGTATTTAATTTAGTGTTTTAAATAATTTTGAAATAAATACATAATGGCAAAAATCCTCTAAATCAGATAATTTGTTCGATTATATGCTGTAAACCGAGAGTAGAAAAATTGTACATTAATAGTTACATGGCACAGTTTAAATCTCAGTCATAATATGTAAAAATAATCACAAAGTGATTTTTTAAAAATGATTATGATATTTTTAGATATATAAAATTGTGCAGCCCTGCCTTCAGTGATTCAGTGAACAGTTTTTACCTCATTAATGCACCTTAAATTTTAAACGGTGAATCATAGGTTTTTATTTATTCGTTTATTGTTTTTGCTTGTTGCTTATTTGTTGTATAATCTGTTAATAGGCTGCTGTAACAATCCAATTTCCTTTTGGGATTAATAACTTAACGTTCTCTCTTTCTCTCTCTCTCTCTCTCTCTCCCCCCAGTATAGCTACTCTTTATTATTTTTATTCCCGCAGCACACAATATGATTCACAGCTTGTTCCTGATTAACAGTACCGGTGACATATTCCTGGAAAAACACTGGAAGAGTGTGATCAGCCGCTCTGTCTGCGATTATTTTTTCGAAGCTCGGGAGAAGGCAGGGGAACCTGATAACGTGCCTCCGGTGATCTGCACACCTCATCACTACCTCATTAATATCTATCGAGAGAAAATCTTTTTTGTCTCCGTCATCCAGGCAGAAGTCCCCCCTCTGTTTGTTATTGAATTTCTTCATCGTGTTGCTGAGACGTTTCAGGTAAAAATCCGTTTCCTGCAGATAAAATATATTAGATTCTCCACACACGTCTGTGTGTATACAGTCTATTAAAGGATCTGAACATGCTAATGCTTTATACAGGATTATTTCGGTGAATGCTCAGAAGCTACGATCAAGGACAATGTCGTAATCGTGTATGAGCTGCTCGAAGAAATGCTGGATAATGGCTTCCCTCTGGCCACGGAGTCCAACATCCTGAAAGAACTTATTAAACCTCCTAACATTTTGCGCACTGTGGTCAACAGCATCACAGGTAGGGTCATCTTTTTTTTTAAACTGTCTTATGTACAGTAACGGAGCTCTTTAGAATCTGAAAATATCCTTACTTTGTAATACTTCAGTAATATTTGAAGAGGTTGGAGAATTCTCACTTGGGTGAGCTGAGTAAACTCAGGCTTTAGCCCTGCACGTTCACATTCTGGTGGTGAATAAGAGCAGGGCACTTGCTGCATGGTTACTTTCCACAAGCTTACCCTACATTCACACTAGCAAGTGACCTCAAAAACAACATGTGACCTTTCATTTTCCACTGAGCTGCAGTTTCTGTGGAAACAGCAGTGTGACCAGTTACATTTGAATATATTTTCTCCAGTCTATGTAGGTTAAAGTAATACAGTTACAGTGTATTAATACATGTACGATTACGGGGTATTCCAGTATCACAGCTACAAACACTTGCCTTGTATGATTCCTTAAACCAGTCATATGATGTGTGTGTGGTCCGAAATTTCTTTAGTTCTCCTCTCGGAACTGTGAACATTTTGCAAAAATTAACTTTGCTAGTGTGCATGTAGGGTCCTTACTGTGCAAGTGCCATCATGTAGGGTCTTTACTGTGCAAGTGCCATCTTTGTTACTATGCAAAAAACGCTATTCCAAGCATTCACTTTTAAATTCCCCATATGCCCACATCACATCTTTCATATTCTGTCTGACCTGTATTCCTGTTAGGCCAAAGCAATGTTGGCCATACTCTCCCTTCTGGACAACTCTCCACTATCCCATGGAGGAGAGCAGCTGTAAAATACACCAATAACGAGGCCTATTTTGACGTGGTGGAAGAAATTGATGCCATCCTGGATAAATCTGGTATATTTCGGCTACTTTTCATGACTGTGAAAATGAGAAATGTTCCAAATATGTAATTTTTTGTACATATCAGATATCAAAAGTGTGTCTTTTATTTTAGGCACAACAGTGTTTGCAGAAATCCAGGGAGTGATTGATGCTTGTGTGAAACTCTCAGGAATGCCTGATCTTACACTTTCATTTATGGTGAGTTATGTGTTTTTATACCATGTGACGATACAGCCACTGAAGTTTACACTATAGATTAATTTGAGTACAGTAGATTAATAATACGGTTCTGTGCAGTGGTGGACTAAGGAGTGATACAGCCATCCTGCTTCCTATACAGATTCATGTTGCAGTTAAACACATTGAGAGAAAATAATAAAACTTGTAATCTATGGCCAGAACACGACAATCAGTGCTGACCTTTTGTTGAGGTTGCAAACACAATGTGCTTCTCATGATCTTTATCAGGAGATAATGTTGTGACCACACAGTCTTCCCCTTCCTGCAACTCAATAACCCATTTGTTTCTACACTAATGCATTTCACTCGCTCACCACATGTAATTACTTTAGGTTTCCAGGCAACCAGTGCATGGAGCTGACCAACCCACTAGAGTTTCTGAGTGCATGGTTTTATACATGCGTTTCATTTGCTCATGTATTGTTTTATTTCCTACGGCGTATGGCTCTATTCTTTTGGAGAGAGAGAAGCAGGATATCTAGTCTTGTTCATTTGCTCTCTGCAGAATCCCAGGCTACTGGATGATGTGAGCTTCCACCCATGTGTCCGTTTCAAGAGATGGGAGTCTGAGAAGGTTCTCTCCTTCATCCCCCCTGATGGAAACTTTCGACTTATTTCTTATCATGTGACTGCACAAAAGTACAAACCATTCTCTGACCTCATAATCATAATCAAAATTCCAGGTGCCATAGCACAATTAATAGGTGTTTTTTTTTGTTGTTGTTTGTTTTTTCCCCGCCTCTCATAGTTTGGTAGCAATCCCAGTGTATGTGAAGCAGAATATCAATTTCTTTGAGACTGGATCCTCTGGAAGGCTGGACATCACAGTGGGTCCGAAGCAGACCATGGGGAAGACTATTGAGTCTGTGGGAGTCACAATACACATGCCAAAAGTTGTCCTCAGTGCCAATCTCACAGCAACACAGGGCACTTACACCTATGACCCAGTCACCAAGGTGAAGCACAGTTTTTCTCCACTGAAGTGATAACATGAATAGAAATATGCTCTGAGAAACCTTTTTATTTTATAATTCATACATTTAATACAATTCATTAATTGTTTTTATTTGCTTCATATTTACTTCCTGCAAATGTAAGGAGGCGGGTTAACAAATGCTCTTGTGAAGCAAACATGGCTAAAGCATTACTAGTTAAATGCAATTTCTTGTGCAGAAATACACATTTTAGTTTAGGAAAACCTATAGCTGTCAGAACTTATATACAGTAGAAATTGTCAGCATGTGAAATACTGTATGTTAGGGGTTTCCCAGGCTGCTGTTTGTGTGTCCTGGAAACAATGCTTGGCCAAAAAAGAAATCACTATTTTAGAAGGGCCAAATTGTGGGCTGCATCACTCCAGCCGTTTTGGAGAGATGATCTTAGACGTGCCCTAAAAATAGCCATTTTTCAGTGTTACACTTTCTCGCTTCAAACAATTATAATTTAAACTGCAAATTATTTCCATTTTTCGAATATTGATACTAAAATTGGTGTAAGCTTCTAGAAGCATATGTCCTGTAAAAAGTGTTGCTTAAATGAAAACATTCCGTGCAAAATTAAGTTCTTTTTCCCCAAATTACTAAATGCTCCAAATTAGACATGCACCTTATGTTATGTGGCCATAAAACATTTAAAATTATGTGGCCATAAATCTGTAAAAATTCCTTTTTGTAAACTGCCCAATAATTATTGTTACACATAGACCATTAAAATTCCAGGACAAACTCTGTGTTTTGCATGAGAGACGGTTTTGGTAAAAGCAAAAAATCTGTAGTGTCCATAACCATGTCACTTAACATGTCTTAACAATTTAGCATTTTAGAATAGTACACTTTTTCAGGTTTGTCTTTTCATGTAAAGTCTAAATTGTCTAAGTTTCATCTTAATGACAATTAAAATCATTATAAGATTTGAAT
The DNA here is from genome assembly GCA_030014365.1 of Clarias pachynema. Classification (NCBI taxonomy): domain Eukaryota; kingdom Metazoa; phylum Chordata; class Actinopteri; order Siluriformes; family Clariidae; genus Clarias; species Clarias pachynema. The sequence continues at coordinate 13,535,046 of JAQMYL010000038.1, forward strand.
CCAGAAAAGTTACAGTACACTACATGAAAGGGCATCTATTCAGCAAATGTTTAAAAATATAAACGTGTTTTTAAAAAACGAAGCATGGATCGGAAGACAAGAAGCAGGAAGTATTATGAAACTGAAAGAAAGGGAATCATTTTCACACATGAACTGGTCATCACAATGTGTGCACTTTTTTAAAATAGTTTTTTTTGTCAGTGTTGCCAGAATATATTGTTGTGCCTGTGACGGGGTTTCCTCTGCCTCTTTTTAAAAAATTTTTTTTTATTTTTGTTTTTGCTTAATTTTAATTTATTTCTATGTTGTAGATTTTGGTGTGGGACATCGGTAAACTCAACCAACAAAAACTGCCAAACTTAAAAGGAAGTCTGAGCTTGCAGTTAGGCTCTCCAAAACCAGAGGAGAATCCCAGTCTGAACATTCAGTTCAAGATTCAACAGCTAGCTATTTCAGGTAATGCAAAAGAAGAGGCTTGCAAAAGAAGCAGTCTAAATCATTGAAACAACTTTAACCAGAAGTTCAGTGGTTTTCAGTATTTTAAGTTTTTCTGCTTGAGGCGCACACACACACACACACACACACAAACGCTTCATCAATTAAAAAAAAAAATCAGTTTAGATGTTATGTACAGATCCAATTACGTATTATACATGCAGTTAATAATAACAATTTGTGTTCTTTGCCTACAGGACTGAAAGTGAATCGACTGGACATGTACGGAGAGAAGTACAAACCATTTAAAGGTGTTAAATATATAACCAAAGCTGGAAAGTTTCAAGTCAGAACCTGAAGCTGTCCGTAAACCTTTACAAAACATTATAAACATGGCAGCAACACGTTCCTCTATGTGACAAATCATAATTTCAAATTACTCCATATTGCCAATTTTGTGTGTTGGTGAGGATTTTTTTTGGGGGGGGGGGGTGGTGGAAATTTTGCTTTTGCAAAAGCCTTACATGAATTTCTTTACTTTGAAGAACATTCCTTTTTTTTTTTTTCAATGTTGTGCTTAATAATAACAACAGACGTTCACAGATTCGCACCAGAAAGAGTTCTCTTACTCTGGCCTGCTTTAACCAGAGAGAAGCTTCATGAAGTTGCCAATTTGAGTTTTCAGTTTTCTGTCTGAATGACCCAGTGAAAAAGCACGTTTTACTTGATATATATATATATTTAACCTGCCTAAGTAATAGTGGATATATTTTCTAGACACTCCTTTGCCAAGCAGTTAAGAAATATTTAGGTGCCCTATCATCAGCATACTGCAAAAGTATTAAGTGGCCTTTTGAAAAAGAAAATTGAAGAGTCCTTTCTTAAAAGTTTAGCTATGTTAAGTAGCTGTGCTGTTACTCAGAAACACTATACATCCTAAGATTTCACTCAGGAGGGAAGAGAAGTAAAGAGCAGATGGAGTGTATTAACTCAGAACTTTGTTCTTGTTTTATGTGCAAAGTATTTGTATGAACTGTTACTGAGCTAGTATAAATAGTTTGATGCAGGTACTATGTGATAAAGGTGACTTTGAGGTCCTACGTTAGTAGTTAGCCGGCTAGCAGACGTGGCAGGTATGAGAGTCATTCAGAGTTTTGCACATTCTGAAGGGAGACATCTTTTGTAAGATTAAGAGATAATTAAGTTAATTGTATTTGACAATATGTATATATAAACCTAATGCCTTGACATTTATAAACATTTTGGCCAATTATGCTCAGTGTGTGTTTTTCTTTTCCTTTTGTGGAACTGATGTTGTGTTAACCTTTTAGTGTTGTAGCGTACTGTAGATGCCATGTAAAATGGCTGAAAAGTATTTGTATACATACTGTGTGTGTGTGTGTGTGTGTGTGGATATATCATAGACCTACAGTAGATAATGAATCGCTTACAGTATTTCAAATGCATGGTACACTGAAAAATAGCAGGTCTTAGTTACAAGTTAAAGTCAAGAATAATTTTATTAATCCGAGGCACAGCAGATGTTTAAGGGACACTAAAACCAAATCAACAGTAGTGTCATCTATACATTCATACATCATAGACTTCTTGACCTGAAAAATGCTATAACAAACATACAAAATTCAGCCTTGTAAACACTCACAATGAGGCACCAAATCATTTCTCTAAACATATTCATATCTTCTAGAAATACGTGTATTCTCTAGGCAGTGCATCTTTCGCTTCATGTTTAACTGTGTGTGAACAAGCCACCTGGGTCTTGTATAATCATTACCCATAGTTTTCAAACACGTATTATAATAAATGAAAAAATATTTCTTAAAAGGTCGCCAAGTAATGTTTTGGGATTATAGAGACACCAGGTTGCCTGGGAACAAAAAGTCCAGTGTCACCTTGGCAACCATAAAAAAAGGCTTTATCTTCCCCAGCTTCAAATAAACATTTTAATTTCTTGTTAATCAGTAAATAATGTAAAGGTAGTGAAAAAATGCAGCATACACAAAAGTTTCAAGGAAGCAGGACATTTCAGACCAAAGATCATCAGCAAAGATATAGCTCCAATATAAACGCTGATAACTTTTAATTTCATGTGATTACAGCCATAACAATAATTATACCACAGCACTGGTTGATCTTTTTCTATAAAACAGTAGTGCTGCTACAGTATATTAATGCTTTTTTTCCCCAAATAATTAATTGTTTATATAGCAACAGCTCATTTTGCAGGAACTTGTATGCTAGATCGTTATCATTAAGCATACTCTAAGCTTAATGTTAAGCCGATTAATAAAAACAGAAAATTATTGGCATTTTGAAGATTTTTTTTTTATCCCTATGGAAGGAGTCTCAGGTGCTTTGTAGAATTCAATAAGTTCTCCACAATTGGAGCATTATCAGCAGAGAGGACATTGTGCCTTTCTGTTTCTGAGTAAGGGTTAAGGGCCTTGCTTAATGGCCCAACAGTGGTGGTACTGGTGTTTGAACCTGAGACCTTCCGATCAGTAGTCCAACGCCTCAACCACTGAGCTTGGATTGGGGAATTTGGAAGCCAGGTTGGCAGCCTTGGGCTCTTTGCCTGCTGGGCCCCATGTATGGCAGGCTGTGATGCACTGGCCGTTCTGGTGCCTTTCAATCGTGGCCAGCATTGACTTTTTCCAGCAATTTGAGCTACATTGGCTCTTCTGTGGGATTGGAGCAGCATGGCATGAGTGAATCTTCGGTGTCCATAATCCTCTCACCATTTTACTGGTGTATAGTTTGTCAATGTTAATCGGTTCACCTAGTGGTGGTGTTAACGTTATGGCTGATTGGTGTATAGCTATCATCCATGACAACAGGAACTAGTCTTGAGCCAGATCAATAGTATAACTATAACTGTATAAAACGTCTAGTTTATTCATTGGAGTTGTCTGCAAATTGCTGTGGTGTAAGAGGGACAAAACACATCAGGGCGTGCTGTTATAGAAAAATAATCAACCAGGGGCAAGACGCAGTGTTGGGGAATGCACTGCATCACCCATTGTTGATTTCTTTCCTATAACATCATTTGCGGAAGTGTTTTATTTCTTCTAAGAGGTGTCTGCTTTTAATAATCATTATTGAAATGTCTTGCTACTGAGACTAAATCTTCTAATCCTTACAAATAAAAGCCTGATAAAAGTGGCAAATGTTCTCATTTCCACAATATAGATTTGATTACATCTCTTTCAGGTGATGATAAAGAACTCCCTGAGTGAAAGAAAAAACATGCACCCTGATTTTATGGCCTATGTTAATACATTTACTGTACATGCATCTTAAACAGGTGCTTGTAAGAGTTTTTTTATTTTATTTTTTTTTACTCCTTAACAAGTCTAGCTTTAACATTTTTAAATAGAGGAATTTTCGTAACAATTAAAGAGCAGATAAACTGTGTAATGTGTAATATGCTGCAGTTTTTTTTCTAGCTCTACATTTATACTTCTCAAAATGTAAGTGTAGAGGTAGTTATGTATATATGTAGCATTTTAATAGAAATTTGTACTTGGTGATGTCAGGTCTGAAAGATTTGCACAGAGCCAAGTCGAGTGAACTGATTATTCCAATTCCTCTGCAAAATAAGCTGGCTACGATGTGTACCTGTTAACTGGACATGACAGTTCAACTGTTGTGTGGATTGTGCTTCAGACATTCAGCTAAACATTCCAACCATAATTAGGTCATTTCATGTTTAAACTTTTTCTACAGTGGCCAGCTAACACACACACACACACACAAGCTATTTTAAGTGGCGACCACTGAGTGGTAATCCAAACCAGAGTTCAAGTTCAGTAAAGCTCAAATACATTAGAGTTATATTTATTTCATCAGACAGTGCTAAGATTATAGACCTAGAACAGAATCTTTGGTGTCGATATGTGAGGCAACCAGCAAAAAAAAAAAACATTCATTGCAACGTCAATCATATCCTTCTTTCAGTAAATCTAAATAACAAAGGTTCATTAAGAAAAGGTGAATTAATACTTCATACAATCAGCTCAAGTGAGTAAAGCTATAAACGTTGTCTCTCGTTATGCTTTTAGTGACTGAAATGTATAATTAATAATCAGGTGTAGACAGCGTTAAGAAATATAAATATATACACTCTCCATATGAAAACCTTATGACCTCATGACAGAGGTGTTCACCAGATTGACCCATAGTCCATAGTTCAATACAAAATAGAAAGAAAAAAAAAAAACTCTTCATGCAAAAAAATATATTTATATATATATATACCTGAAATTTCAATCAATTCTGGAAACCCAACATACTAAAAATATATGTTTAAAAAAATCTTCATCCTATATAGTTCTAATTTTTGAACATAGTGAGAGATAAAGGGACAAGAGCAAACCTTAAGAACCATAACCACAAAAAAAATAATAATATTAATAATAATTTCTTCACAAAGCAAAAGAGTGAGGCATGAACTCATAACATTTATGATCAGTGTCCATCAGCGTAACGTGTCCTTTCTATTTCTCAACCCCTTAGATCTTAGTGTTCATAAAGGCAAGACTAAGAACATGAAGGAAGGAACTGGTGCTTTACTGGTACCAAGGGGTCTTTCTGACCCAGCGGAGAGTGCAGCCTGCGTCTGTACGGATTTTGATGGAAGCTGCCTCGGCCTCTCTCACTGTCTCCTTCACTGACTGCATCAGGTTCTGTGCGTTGTGGACCAGCATCTCGGTAGCCTTCATGGAGCACCATGACATGATCAGTTCTACAGAACGCAGCTAAAGGAATATTTTTTTAAAAAGTGCTTCAAGCTTCAGTCCTACCTGTTCTGATTCCTCCTCGCTGATGTTAGTGCGTCCCAACATGGTGGCCTTCACCGTGGACAGAATCTTCAGCTGAGTACTGATGGTAGGGATCCGCTCACACACCTGATCCATGAAGCACATACAGTACAGTAAGAATGCATGGGACTGAGGAAGAACAATGTCTATCTGCTCTTTAATGCTGTGACGCTTGAAATGAAAATAACATGACATGAATGAAAATTCAGACATGTAATTAACTGTTTGCTTTAATCGTGGAAATGCTTCCTTTTTGATTTATGACGATTGAGCAATATAAGTGACGCTCCCGAAAGTCCATGAAGTTCATCAATCATTCTAATTATACAACTTTAAGGATGCTTCATAAAGCTCAATTAATATTCTATAAATAATTATGATAAATTATAATCATGCTGTAATGCGTGCTATTTCCTGAACCACAGAGAAGTCTATAACTGTAGATCCTGATTTAGAAATAATAAAAAAGAAACTGTAATGTTTAGAAACAATTATAAAAAAAAAACATTTAAGATGTATTTAAGCAATGGTACATTATTATCAACAAAGAGTTTTAAGATATCTAATAATATAAGGGTTATCTCTATTTCTCTCTCTCATCTTCTATACCGCTCTATCCTGTATTCAGGGTCATGGGGGGGCATTGAGCCTATCCCATTAGGCTTAGGACACATGGTGGGGTACACCTTGGACAGGGTGCCAATCCATCACAGGGCACATACACACACTACAGGCAATTTGGGAACACCAATTAGCCTAATCTGCAGGTCTTTGGACTGTGGGAGGAAACCCAGCAAGCACAGGGAGAACATGCAAACTCCATGAGCACAGAGCCGGGACTCGAACCTGGCCCGGGAATCAAACCCGGACCCTGGAGGTGCAGGGCGACAGTGCTAACCACTACACCACTGTGCCACCTTGATTTAGGGGTTATAACAATTGACGAACAATAACATTTCATCAGTGATTCGTAAAGTGTACGCTGGAGCCGCGATCAGACTGCATGCTTCACAATGAAACGTCGGCCTCCCAGGAACTCCTTTACTGCCCTAAACATGTGTAAACGGCTTGGAGCGAGGTCAGGACTGTACAGGGGATGTGGCATTAATTCCCGGACAAGTTCCTGTAATGTGAATGTGATACAGGAGCGACTGCAGTGGGCTCTGAGCCAACTCAGCCAGAATTGTCATTCATGGACCTATGGCCTTCTTTTGCACCAATTGAATGTTTTACTGTAGCTAAGAGTTTCATCACTACACTGTGCTGAAAGTCTTCTGTAAATGTCAATCATCTCCCCTTTAAATCTTTGAGAAGTAAAATACTCTCTATAAATAAAGATTATTATAATAAGACCACAAGGCTAAAGACATGTGACAGTATATCCACACTGACCTGAAGTAGGTTGGTGCGAATGCGTTTGTCAGTACACTGCTTAGCCACCTCTTTAGCCAGCCGTGTGACCTCATCAGAGGCTTTGGCGATGTCTTTAGCACACTGGATCAATGCGCGCTTGTTGCCACTGCCTCCACGCACCAGGCGCGACATCTCAGCCATCAGCAAGGCCATTCGTTTAGCTGCTGCAATAATATCATTACCCTGAGGAGAAACAAGAGTCAGGCAAAACTGATTTGTAAAAAAGGCACGGGTCTGGACGGATCATACAATCCGAGTGGAAAATCTGCTTAAATAATACACGGCCAAAAAAATAACAGATTAAAAAAACCATATAAAGTATCGTGTTACATATTTTTTAATCAGAATTACAAAGGTAATATTCTGTCATGTTTCAATTCTGTGGAGTTTTTTTTATTCAATTCAAATATACCTTAATGCTGCAGTGCTGTGTTCACAAAAGGGTTAGACAGATCAAAGTGTTAATCACAGATTCGGTCATTGCAATTCCATTCTTACATCATGCCGTAATTAGTAACAGAATCCCAATAAACATACATAACCTTACAGCAGGATAAGTACATCAGTCCATACCCAGTTGGAGACTCAACACCTGCGAATCATGCTGACGTTTATCTTCAAAAACACAAGAGTTCAAGACGACGTGCAGATGACCTTTGTTGAGTTAATACACGCGACATTAGTAGGTTAATTTAGATGGTTAGAATAAAAAGCAAGTGGGAAAAAAAACAGGCAGGTGTCATGACTTCATTGCAGTGTGACCCTGAAGTCATTGGGAAACTGTCATCGTTGGCTTCACATGTTGGCGAAAGCTGAGTGACTGGTAGCACAGACCGACACGTGAACGTCTCCTCTGTCAAACCAGTCCAGAGGCGTGACAAGCAAAAACAACAAAAAACAAGAGCAGCGATGGACTTGTGAAGCCAGTATCAGTTTATCAAAGAAATGCACAACAAACTCGCCATTCAAAGGATTGTCATAAGCAACCTGAGCAACAATAAACTGACACTGGACCCAAATGTGATGCAACAGCAGCAGCTGGTTTGAATGTTCCCACAGTCACATCTGGATGCAGAAGAGATGCTGCAGCCCCACAGGGCCCGGAAGCACAAGTACCTTACTGGACCACTTGCGAGCTTCCTGGTGCAAGGACTGGGCAGCAGCCAGAATGGGCTGGTTAACGGGCTGATTGGAAGGCATTAAGAGCAGTTCAGGCTCGTAATCGTCCTCGTTGTCTGTGAACTCGTCCTCATCGTCTATATCTATGTCCGCCGCAGCGGTCACAAAACGCTCGTCTGTCACTTCGGGCTGGGGGAGGGGAGGAGGAAGGGGAGGAGGAGGGAAAGAGGGATAGCAGTGTGGAGAAAGGAGGAGAGAGTTAGTATGAGTGGCACTGAATGGAGATCTACTGAATAGGTGAGGAGAAATGAGGAGAAGAGAGGGACACATGGGGGTTAGGGACAAGGAAGGCAGAGGCAGCATTGTGGTCCTGTTGGATAAGCTAGCAGGAATGTTGTTATAATAACTTGGGATTTTGTGTTGTTATATGAAGACCTTCCAGAATTTTGTATTTCTGCCGTTTTTTTTTTTCTTTTGGTAAAAACAAAAGGCAAATTAAATACATTTATACTTGAAACACTGTTTATTGTACATAGGTGAAATAAATATCATTAAAAAAAAAAAAAGGTCAACTGCTGTAAAAAAGCATGTTAGACTACAGTACCATCTTCTCCTTTATTTTAATCTTTTCCAGCTACAAAATACTGGACGTACAGTATCTCCCCTTCTTCACCGCAAGCTGACCCGAGTGGTGGCATGGCACAGTGCAACAGTGTATTCTGAGCACCACCAACCAAAATTAAATACCAAATCTACACCTGGGAAGATTTGTCCAGAAGCATTTATGAAACTGTTTAACCAACAGTATTCCAAAATAATATCAACCATAAACCCTGCTTTTTTTTCTTTTTTTTTTTAAACATTTACAGATTCTCAGCTCAGTCAGAAGGAGAAGTAAACAAGAAAAGTAAGAAAAAGAAATTAATTTATATTGGCATGCACATCAGACCTTTTTGTGGATGTTAGCTCACATTTACTACTATACAAAGGGGCGTTCAAGTCAAACTGGGACTTTTGATTGTTCAGAGGTCAGAATTGTATGGAGGATGTGTCAATAACTCCCAGTCGAGTTCCTATACTGTGCAAGTGTGTATACATTTCGCACAGACAGATGTGTCTTTTCCGCAAGATGGTGAGAAGTTATCTGTCAATTTCCGAGGTTTAGGCGTTCCACTCGCTGAATGTTTACGGGAACGACTGCAATGGGCTCTGAGCCACCTAGGTCAGGATCGCCATTCACGGATGTACGGCATTCTTTAAAAAACGTTTGCACCATTCGAATGTTTTACCATGGTTAAGAGTCTCACCACCGTATTGTACTTGAACTCTCTTGTAAATGTCAATAGATTTTACACCTTAATTTTATCATGTCTTCATTTTTAGACATTTCATCACAGGTCCCGGTTTGAATCGAACAATCCTTGTAATAACATAAAGGACTGTTTGTTTATCCACTAATTATAAAATATTAAAAGAAACAAGATAAATAAAAAAATATAGTTTTAAGCTGGAAGTATTTCTTGCCCAAACCTGGAAAAATTAAACAGTTATTATAGTAACAAAAGGTTAGACATTAATATGTTCATTAAAGGCATGCAAAACCTTTTATAGATGACAGTTTCCATGTCTTTACTGAAATTGGAATCATCTGAAAGATTTTCCAGATTTCAGGGTTAGAAATAAAAACATTAAAATCCAACAACTTGAACAAGAACAGTGTGAAATTCAAGACGTGTCACCTTCTAATATGTTCAGTACTGTGTTATTTTAACATTAAACATTTCATTATGTAGACTACATCATTATCAGGACTACAGGCATGCTTTTAAGATGAAACGTTGGACTCACCTTACTAGACCACTTGCGGGCCTCGTCGTGTAGTTGCCTGGCGGCCACCATCATCGGCTCGCTCACCATCTCCCCAGCCTTCTGTTCAGGGAACTCCTCGTCCTTCTCCTCTGGAGGAGGAGGTCTGGGGGGAGGAACTTCTCCCTCTGGAAGTGGTGGTTTAGGGGGAGCCTGTTCATCATTTACCTGACACACAACATAGAAGTTGTAGATTTCGCAACATTCAGAAAAACAAAGCCACAATAATGACTAAAGAGAGGACATGGCAAAGCCGCAGCACTGACATGCAGCTGATCCAGGTCTGGAGGAGGAGGAGGGAAGTCAGGTTCCTGAGGCTGGAAGGCTTCTCGAACTTTCCCAACAGCAGACAGAATCCTGTATGCTGAGTCCAGAAAGCTTTTTTGAAGACCTGCCCAAGAGAAACAGAACATTTTATTTAAATTAGAAACCAGATTAAACATATTGCATAAAGAACGTAATGAAAGATTTTTTTCTCTTCACCTGGATTCTGGATGTTTCCTGCTACAGCTTTGGCATCCATAACCATAGGCGAGATCGTTTTGCTTAGTTCGTCAGACGCTGCTTTCACCATCTCTCTGAATTTAGGGTCTTCGGAGTTCTCCACTTCTCTCTTAGCCACCAAGAGTATCCGGTTAGCCCGCCTGGCAATGCTAGTGGCTCCAGCTACCAGCATCTGGGGCTGAACATTCGCCATAGCCACACGGCACTTATCAATGTCTTTTTTGATGGCTTCTTCTGAGGCGTCCAGGAGGGATTTAGTGTCAATAGCCTCATCTACCAAACCTGACACAGGAGAGAAACAGACAGTCTAATATACAGTACTGTGCAAAAGTCTTGAGCCATGCATCATTTCTTGATATAGAATTCAATTTATTTATATAGATTAAATTAAAGAAATTAGAACAAATGTTTTACACTGACATATTGCAAAGATACAATTTAAAAATTGGTTGTTTATGTAACAACCTCAGCAGCAACCTCATTTCCCCTCTCGTCCGTTCCAACCACTCAGCATTCAGCATCACCAGTATACTAATCACCAGCCATCTGTCATCATCTACACCTGTTTCTCACTGGTTCATGTCTGACACTGAATGATTCACAGGTCAATGTGTGGCTTAACAAACAAAGGAATACCTCTGAAACTGCCCAGGTACAGGGACTAGACTGAAAATGAGAGCCAAAAGTCTTCAGGGAGCCTGAACCTGATTCTGTCACCCCAACGACAAGGAACAGTGAAGTTTAGTACTATTTTTAACTGAGAGTATACACAACCCACCCAGAAAAGAACATTTGGATTGAAATAAACAAACACTTACGAGGCTTTAATTTGATGATTACTGCAATGATTAATATGGCAATAACTATTCTGGTAGACCTGGAGCCTATCCCAGGAGGCTTAGGGCACAAGGCGGGGTACACTCTGGACAGGGGGCCAATCCGTCACAGGGCACACTCATTCATACACTACGGGCAATTTGGGAACGCCAATTAATCTAATCTGCAGGTCTTTGGACTGACCAAGCACAGGGAGAAGATGCAAACTCCATGGACACAGAGAGACAGGAATCAAGCCTGGCCGGGAATTGAACCCGGACCCTGGAGGTGCAAAGCGACAGTGCTAACCACTACACCACCGTGCCGTCCTCCTCAAGATTTCTGGGCAAATATTCAATTGACTTCTGAGACAAAAGTTTACTTTTTGTGTCATGTTACATCTGACATAAAACTAACACAGCCTTTCATAAAAAGAACATCAAACTAACAGTCAAACATGGCAGTGGTAGTGTAATGGCCTGGGGCTCCATTATCCATAGTGCCCTCTGTACAAGTCACTGTAGGCAGGGTTATGATCTGGGGTACTTCAGTTAGACAGATCTAGGCTCAGAAACCTTACAGTGCATCCGTAAAGTATTCACAGCGCTTCACTTTTTTCAAAAAGTTTTCAAAAGTTTTTTTGCTATGTT
>JAQMYL010000038.1:13555958-13568569 GCA_030014365.1 Clarias pachynema
TGGTCCTGTTTTCATATAGGCATGCTGTTTCTTTGTTTCTTTGATATGAGACATATGACATAAATCTTTGCTTCTGCTTCTGTCTCACATATTCTGAATACTTGCAAGTCATAGAAGCAATATTTAATATTTCATAACATTTTTGGAGAGCTGAGAGAAATCTGGGAGAGAACAGAGCGCACCTACTGTAAAACTCCACACTGCAAGTAAGCTGACGTGGAAATCAAGCCAGAAGCTGTGAGAATCATAAAGTTACTGTACCCAGTGCACCACTATGGCACCATAAGAAGTATGTAAATGTGTTGCTGGTAGACCATCTTACCTGAGCAGCATCTATCCGCTTAGCAATAGCCAGCTTAGCATTGCTCAGAGCCTCCAGTTTGCGAGCAGCATTCTCCACTTTCCCCACTAGGATGTCCAAACCCTGCGCCACCTGCTGAGCCTTCTGCATGCCCATGGGTGTAGGCCCCTGACCTCTGCAAAATCCCAGTACATAAGATACGTTTATGGCAAATAAACAATCAAAAACAATATATTGTTAATGAACTAATAGTTAAACAAATGAAATAAACATTTCTAGGAACAGTGGTTGAAACTGCCTAAGACTATGTGAGAAAGACACAGAACGTTAATACTCAATAATGTACAAATAGTATAGTACTGTATATATGATCAATTTAAACCTAACCTGAACTTATGATTAAAATTTCTCATGAATGATGGTGTGAAACTGATTGACTGATTGAGTAAAATGATAGGATTCTTAGCTGCAGTAAAACATTTTAAAGAAGGCTGTATGTCCGTAAATAAAGTTCACAGCCGAGGGGGCTCGGAGCCCACTGCAGTCGTTCCCTTGAACATTCAGCGAGTGGAATGGCTGATCCTTGAAAATCGACAGATAACTTGTCACCAACTTGCGGAAGAGACGCGTCTATCTCAAACACCACTTGCACATTACACTGACTCGACTGGGTTATTGCCACATCTCCCGCACAGGCCTGACCTCGATCCAAGTCATCTCTATAAGTTTGGATCATCAAAGGAGTTCCTGGAAGGCCAGTGTTTCAGACTGTGATTCAGTGAATTATTCAGTGAGTTTTTACTCTCATAACTTGTAGACATAAAGTTATACCAATGTGAAATCATGCTTTCAAGTGCTTTTTCTTGCTTTTTGACTTAACCCTTTACTGGCTGAAGGCAGTGAGATAAATCAGTGGCTAATTAACCAAGGTCAAAACTTTAATGTACTTCAATTCAGTCTCTCTATTAAAACCAGATCCTATCTTATATTCTGGGAGCAATTGTCTTCATTTTTTGTCAGCCTTGAAAACACCATTCCTCTCACCATTCCTTTTCAATCCATCAGCTCTCCTTGTCTAGTACAACTTTTGACGATTACAGTATTCACATACTGTACACAGCATAATGGCTAATACACGAAAGCCAAAAAAGACATCATCTACTGAACTATAACTCAAACCCTGGAAAATAAAATATAAATATTGTAATAATCGATAGTAGAAATATAATGTAGGTATTCGTTTGAGGGTTTGCTCTCACCTGGCTCTCATGTCCGACACCTGATCAGTCATCTGTCCCAAAGTCTTCGTCGTTCCCAGGATATCTCTCCTCTCCTTCCCAGCACAAAGCTCTCCCACTTTTCCGGCCTCATCCAGAATCTGGCGCAGAGCATGCTCACCTGCTGCCCCTACACACACAGACACACACATACACACACACAAGCACATGCACATACATACATGACTCAGTGAACACACTGGCTAACACCACTACATGATATTCTACATACAGTAAAATGGAGAACACAATACATTTTCTTACTCTGATTGATTTTTGTGTAATCCACAAGAACTAGTTTAAGTATTGGGTCTCAAATTTTCACACAGTATGATATGCAGTTATGTGCTTAGGTGAGTGCATTGTAAAGTGTCTCCGTCATACCTAATGGAAGTCATGGTAAAGAAACTGAGAGTTTAACACATAAGTGAATACTCATGCTATCAAGCATTTCCATCCGATCAGCACCTAAGCGCAGATCTTATGCCAAATGCCCTTCCTGATCCAACCCAACATTTTATCTGGGCTTGGGACTGGCACTGCATTCTGTGGCTGTGGTTTGGGCACTGGGTGAGAATTGAACTCGGGCCTTCCGCATGGCAGACGAGAAACCTATCAATTACTCACTAATGCACCTCCATGTTTAATAGTAAATAATTTGGGGAAACTATATTGTCCCCCCCCCTCATATATATATATATATTCCATAGATCCATGATATTCCAGTTCAGGCTATTTCAGCTCGAAATTGTGGAAAGGTTCAGTGGGGGGGGTGAATACTTCTACAAGGCACAGTACATAATCCCCAAGGTCAATCTGTTCACACTCAGATTCTTTTGTGTTGGTCTGCTCACATACAGTACCTGGTAGGCCATTAGGATCTTTGAGCCAAGCTTTAGCCTGATTCATCTTCGCCTCAATCAATGCCAGCGATCTCTTCATTGCTTCTGTGTCCTTTAGAGAGTGAGAGAAGAAACGATACAAAATCTCAGTATTTTACCAGTCGATATAATTATAATTACAAAAAAACTAACTGGGCCATGTTTGTTTCACAGAAAAATGACTTTGTGGTTCTTGGTGGCCCACACCTACTGTACACACCTCTGTACACACACTTATATACACTTACTGTATATACATAGGTAAAGGGGCTTACATAATCAGCACTTTATAATTCATTGCACCCACTCATACATTTAGAGGAAATTTCAAGCTTGTCTGGCTCACTGCCTCCGTCTATGTGTCGGTGTCTCTCTGCCACATGGAACAGTCTGAATCATTTGCACACTTAGGGATGTGTAGCAACTTCACAGGAAGCGCTGAAATTTGGGTTGTCAGATCTACGATAAGGTGTGAAGAACCAGCAAGACATAACAAGCTATGCTCAATGTGCAAAATGAACTCAGTGCTAAATCATTTCAAATTTATAAAGCAGAAGAGGACGGGTTATTAATTAATCATAGACTGATGAAAGTGCTAAAAAAAGAACAACACTATAAACACTGTACGACGCAGAAAAGTCTTGCACATTTTGAAGCAAAGTGATACAGTAGAAGCCACACAGATGTGTTTCCATTCAGCCAGAATCCAATCCAACCTCCCCTTCCTCTCCTGTGTCTTATTCCCATGTATCTAATAACAGCTGCATTCAAACCCATAGAGTGATGAGATCACATTAATTGTAAGCTGATGACTCATTTCCGTTTGCCTGCATGGTTATTAGGAGTCAGTTTCGACTCAGGGTGCATTCAGGAACTGCAAGAATGGAGAAGATCAATGCCTTAAGCATTAGTACCAACACAAGGCTTCATTAAACACAGCCTCGAGCATGCACATCACACCACACACTGTAAACAGCGACGATGATAATGCGGTTAAGAAACTCATGAGAATGAGGATCGCTTTAGAAGCCAAATCCGATGTGCAACACCCCTGCATGTACACACACAAACACACACACACACACACACACACACACACACACAGACACACACACACACACACACACACACACACACACACAAGCTATGTCTATAATATACCAAGCTAAACATTGTGACATTCAGAAGAGGACACCTGATCAAAGTTTTATGATGTGATCACAGGACACTTTGAACACCCACTCACTGAATAAGCAATGCAATTCTCCTACAGTGATGACGGATATATAAAAGTCACGTGTTTATCCATCAGTCATGAAGAGTGTGTGTTTGGAAATGAACAAGAAAGTAAGTAAAAAAAATATGGATATTAGTACAGATAAGGCAGCAAGGATTCTATTAAACTACCTGAAATTTTATATGTCTAGCTTGTGTATGTCATGTACATAACGCTTAATATTCTTGTTATCTTGCATGTTTTTTTCTCTCCAAATTTATAAACGTTATATGAAAGAAAATCTATGAAATTACAATATATGGCTAATTTATAATATAAAAGCTCGAAAATTATGTTTTTTTTCAACCTGTTAAGATGCATATGAAGGTATGACTGATCCATCGCCTGATGTGCCAGATGGCATGTAGACAGTCCAAAATACCAAAAAAAATATATATATATAGAAAAATAAAGGTGTGAGTTGAACATTAGACACCTACTGTATAATATGACAAATTTACTCTGTTGGTAGCTCTTAATAAAATCACCAAATTATCTTCAAAGTTGTACAGTATGTGACATTTCACATCGAACAGATTTCTAAATGGACAAGTTTATAGTTGGTGACTCGACTACATGCCGAGGTGGTAAGTGTTGCTACTTTTTAAAGTTACTTTAATGTTACTACGTGGTCAGGATGTACTGAAGTTTCTGTGAATTGTTCACCACTGGGGCTAATATGGAGATCTAAACCCTAGAGAAAGCCGGAGCATGCCAATAGGGTGTTTATACAGAGCAAGCAGGTTTGCTAGGCTGCTAATAGCTGCTCCATACAAGACTCGTCTCCCTAGTGAAGGGGAAATAAAAAAATAAGGCATTTTAATAGTTTAACCTGTTTAGTGATGTAAAAGTTAAAACATGGAGTTGAATCTAATGACCCTTCTTTTTTTTTTGAAGAGCTTAAGGAGAGTGAGTTAGCCATAGCGGCTAATTGCTCACAACAAACCTAGCTTCTTTTTTTGGTGCTTTAAAATAATGAGAACACTGCTAAGCTAAAGGAATAACACAAAAAATGAAAATAATATCACTCATGAAAATTAAAAACACATTTTGAGCACAGAATAGGAGCAATATATGATAACAGTGTGTGTAAATGGTGTATCCCTTGAGTGTAGTTGTACAAGTGGAGCACCTCAGCTGCTGTAGCTCAAGGTAGAGCAAACAGTCTGGCAAGTTTGTCAGGAGAAACAGCATTCTTTTGAAGCAGCGCAAATGGTATAAAGATCTCACAGAGACAGGAAGTAAGACAACAACAAGTGACAAGACAAATTAAAAAGTGAGACTGGTTAACAAGGTGAGACTCGATGGGAGACAGCAGCAGACAGAGCATGAAAGAGACAATAATGAAACAGTGCAGGACACCAACATACAGAATGTTGGTTCTGTCTTGATTCGTTTCTTACTATGCAATCACATGTCCTGTGAGTTTACACAAACAGTATACTGCAAACACACACAGATACACATACAGAGTATGCAAGTGCATGGAAGTCTTATTCGCTGCATGCTAGAACATCACACAGTGGGGAAGAGGAAGCCTTACCTTCTACAAAGAGGAAAAGAATGGAAGAGTACAGAAAAAAAGAGAATAAAAAGAAAGAAAAGCCAGTGTTTAACGCCATTACATCAGGGAGAAGAGAAAATCAGAGGTGGCACAACTAATTAACACATGCTTCAGGAAGTTCTCACGTAATAAATGTGCATGAGGAAAACTGAATACACATGCGAAAAGAAGGGAAAGTCAAACACAGATAGGTAAAGCTGTACTGTACTTTCATTTACTCATTTAGGATTGTGATTTCTGGACCATAACCAATTAACAAGCATTTTTTAAAATGCAACAATGACTGGCTGTTATAATCTGGCATTGGTGTTTAGAAAAATACTTTTCCTACACTGTTATTTATCATACAGCTGCAGCATTCTAACACTGACTGTGAAGAGAGTATGGAATATGCCTGATAATTAAATGTGTATTAATGATGACAATGGTTATTCTGAGAAACACTACCAAGCATTTGCTAAATCCTTATAAACAGTATGTTGGAAGAAAATGAGAGAGAGAGAGAGAGAGAGAGAGAGAGAGAGAGAAAATGATGGTGTGCAGCTTGTGTTTTTACATTCCTAAACACAATACTACATCACTGGATTTTTTAAAATAAATTGAAAGAAAATTAAAAATACTTTGTTGGCCCAGGCGTCTTCATCCCAGGAAGTGAGCTGCAGGACTCGGATGATCTCGTTAATCTCGGCACTCATCTTCTCAAAGGTGTAGTTCCTGTTCTTCATGGCTTCCTCAACGCCATGGCTCTTGGCACACTTGGTGGTCACAAAGATTTTTACCGCTGGAAAACAGCAGACAATATCCATAGTTCCAGGTCTGATTTATACATTTCATTGTACTTTTCACTTTTCAATATGAATTCATTCATGAATATTACAATGGAGAGACACAGAAATAAGCGTGGACTGCAGTGAGAAGAGATTTGCATCAGCTGGCTTAAATCTGAACACTTGTAATTAGATGTTGTAATTAGATGTTATAATTGATGGGTAATATTGTTTTACTGTAAACAGAATTTAACAATAATTTGTTCCCTTATCACTTGATTACTTTCATCTTCTATGAACTGGAAACATTCACTCAAATGCTTTTTGAATTAAAATCTTACACATAACAGCTCAGGACAGAAATGGATTTTTAAAAAATGTCTTTAAAAAGAAATCTAAATTCAGCCATATTCAGTCTGTTCATTTCATACGTAGGTGTTAACACACTGTCTCTGATTAAACTCTGTAGCCCCGCACCTCTAGGGTCGAGGGTTCAATTCCCGTCTCAAGTCTGTGTGCATGAATGTTTGAATGCTTGCCCGTTGTGTGTGTGTGTGTGTGTGTGTGGGGCCCTGCGATGAATTGGCCACCTGTCCAGGGACCGTGCCCCAAAGTCTCTTGGCACAGGCTCCAGGCCCCCCGCAACCATGAACAGGATGAGCAGTATAGAAGATTCGTGTTCAACTAGTGTGTTGAACAGCATAAGGAAGTAGTTCACACACTTTTAATATGATTGCATTATATATGTAACATATTTACAGGCAACTACCACAGAATTAAAAGTTACAGGATATTTGCATGCTAAAAAAAGAGAATGCAGCATATTAAATACGCGACCACCTTTTAGACAAAAATAATAATAAATGGAAGTTGCTGTGTTTATCAAGCAAAGATGACACGGTCACAGGATGCTCAATAAAACGTAATACAGTAGTTCATTTCTTTATAAACTACACAAATTGTACCTGACACTAAAGAGTACTCAAAGCATTCTCACACCAAATACTAACTTTGTTATGTTAAATACGTTTTTTTTTTTTTTTTGAAGGCATCCTTGCTCGACAGCATTTTTTTGCATGTGACTTTTGCACAGTATTGAATGTCTTTGGCCTGTCTGTGCATCTGGCATCTGTTCATCCGTCTGAGATTCTCATAATGCGATAGCTCAAGAATGAGCATTACGATCTTAGTACAACCCCTCTGGCATTATGATTGCTAGAAATAAATTATTAAGACTTTAAAACTGATTTGAACTGCTATGCATATGCGGTTAAATCACTACAATATCATTATTGCTATATCACAGGGGCGATTCTAGGATCTTGAGCCACATTTGGGGGCTCAGGCCATAATGAGACTTTAACATGTACTGTATAGTGTTTTGCTATCAATACCTGGTATAATAGTTAATTAGTAGTTAATTAACCAAGATATTAATAGAAAGACACTATACACATTTTTCTTTTTTTGTAGGAAAATCAGCATCAGTAGGTTATTTAGGTCATCATCTACCATTGTTACCTCTTTAACTATCTGAGTCTGTCTGATGGTTTGCTATGAAATACCTTCACCTAGGCGGAACATATTCGGGTCTAAATTATGATCGGACCGAATGACCGAATGACCACTTGTCGTGTTTCGCAAACTGAGCTGTAACTGCAGTGCTAAAAATGATTTTAGAAAATAATGATGCATTATTATTATTATCACTGTCTTTAGGGATGCTAAGATTACATTTAGGCGAGACTGAGCCCTCCAAAAAAGGGTCTAAAATCACCTATACTATATCACCAAGAAGGTATGTAACGTGGCTGCTGTCATCTCAGATCTTTCTCACTCGCACCTGATATGAGCACAGGCAGAAGCTCCTTCACCGTGTTCATAGAGTTGACCAACATCATGCGGTGCTCCTGATGTGTCAGCTCCTGTTGCCGCTCATCGATCATCTTTGCCATCTTCGTCATACCTAGAATGGGGAGCTTTATCTTATATAGATATATAGAAATCTTACCCACATTACCCTCTAACACTGGAAAAAAAAGACTAATCCTTGAATACACTATATGGACAAAAGTATTTGGCCAAACCTGCAATGACATTGTATCCAAAAACATATACTTATGTACGGAGTTGATATATAAAATATACAATATGGAGTTGGTGCTCGATGAGGTTGGGGTCAGGGATCTGTGCGGGTTAGTCAAGTTCTTCCACACCGAACTCATCAAACCATGTCTGTGTAGTCCTTGCTTTGTGCACAAGGGCACAGTCGTGTTGGAATAGAAAACAGGCCTTCTCCAAACTGTTTCCTCAAAGTTGGAAGCATAGCACTGTCCAAGATCTTGGTATGCTGAAGAATTAAGATTGCCCTTCACTAGGGATAAGGGGCCTGGTTGAAACACCTAAATTCAATAATTAACAGGTTTAGCCAAATACATTTGTCCATATTGTGTATCTGCCTACAGATATTTTCAATATTCAGATATTAAGTAAATTTTTTTTTTTATTACTAGAACAATGCACTGCCTCATGGTCTGAAACCTCTCTTAGAAACATCTTAGAAACCTCTGTTCCAACATTATCAAAACAACACCCAAAGGACAGACAAAAGCAAAGCACCTGGTCCAAGGTTTTTAGTATAAGTGACCAAGTCCTCCATGCTCTCTACCACTTCTGCTACTGTCAAGTACTCCAAGATGCCCTTACAGACACGGATGATCTTACGCACCTGAAAGGGAAAAATCAGATAAATGATTTTCTGATTAGTCAGAATATCTTAATTCATTTTCTATAAAAGCACAGCTCTGGCTACAAGGCAAATCACATGATTTTTAATTCACAGGGATGCATGGTAGATTTTCCACATAATAAACCTAATTATAAAAAGATTTACGTTGGCTGTAAAAGGCAATTTAATTAAGAAAATAGTCTAATCATTGATAAAGATTAAGCTTTCTGCATGGAAAAGACATTCATATGACATTTATATAAGGAGTCTGAGGTTTAATCAGTGCTTTTCCTCCCATTTTCTCCCCAATTTGGTCATCTGTTGATTCCTACCCACCAGCCAGCTGTCCAGTATCATACAACAGAAACCAACCAGAAGGGTGAAGGATAACACATGCTTCTTCTGAGACATATGAAGCAAGCCAATCATGTCTTTTAGTGTAACACACTCAAGTGCTATTTTCTACACATCTTCCGCACACATGACCAAACCAGTCCACATGACATGCTGTCATTGAACCTAAGTTTCACAAAGGTCACTTTGACAGAATAGGAATAGGCTTCAAAGGAAAATGCTATGGGTAACTCTATTATCTCTAACTCTTATTCAAGAAACTTAATAATAATAATAATAATAATAATAATAATAATGGAGTTTGTATGCTCTCCCAGTGCATGGTGGGTTTCCTCCGGGTACTCCAGTTTCATCTCACAATCCAAAGACATGCAGAATCAGCATTCCCAAATTTTCAGCAGTGTGTGTGTGTGCCCTGCGATGGATTGGCACCCTGTCCAGGGTGTACCCTACCTTGTGCCCAAAGTCTCCTGGTATAGGCTCCAGGCCCCCGCAATAATTATTAAGTATCAATTATTATTATTATTATTATTATTATTAAAATAACTACTAAAATGTGATTCTATTTAGTCCCAGCTTACAGGAAATCAAAACAGTATGCAACATACGCATAGGAGGTTGGGAGTTTAATCACATATTTTGCCTTGTAATAAATAGTCCTATGATAAGTACTGCTCCTACTTCTAAAATGATCTATGCTGATAAAAGAAACAATGTGCACGTATGGGGGCCCTTAAAGTCTGAATCAAAGCAACAGCTTCAAAAGAATGCAATAAAAATAACTGATAAGGTGTAATTATCAGCATCCTAGGAACATAGACATATTGCACTTGGCAGATATTTTATATGGTTTTGTTGTCGTTACAAGCTGTAAACGCTTTTCTTGGGAATCCTGAGAGTTCACAAATGGCACAGAATTACAAGTAAATGTCTCCAAGTCATCACAAAACTACAATCAGCTATACACATTTAAAGGGTTATCATGATTCTTACCGCACCAATGTCATGAAATTTGGAGGGTGTCTTAAAGAAGCATAAATCATTGTACAACTAACATGAAACTCATTAAATCTATAGAAAACATAGTAAGAACCAACTCTTACATTTATTAAAGTCTTCATTTTACTTTGGACCACACCCTCATGCTACGCATAAACCAATACATGGAGCCCTGAATGATGGCGTGAGATGTGAGTCCAAAGTGCTGAACACTACCTCAATGTGCTGCCTACAGTAGATGGTATACTATTTATGCCAAATAGCCTGATCTGCATGTCTTTGGACTGTGGGAGGAAAATGTAGTTTTTAGTTATAGTATTATAATTATATGTATATTTTCTTTTTCAGTAAGTTGGCTCTTTAGTTAGAAGCCAAATGTAAAACACAGAGCCACCATCTGGCCTATTGGGGTCATTTCAATTGCCTGAGGAGTGGGGGCATCTATTAGTAAAAAGAAATATAAAATTTATGAATTAATTAAAACATTATAATAATCCTCGCAAAATCAAGTAAATTCATGTTAATTAATTGGTCTTGGGGTAAAGTGGCTACACCAAAAATAAACAATTGATAGAGCTAAATGATAATTAAAATGTGAATCCTATAATTGAGGTTGCTTTGAAATATTAAGTGGTGCAGATCTGTCTTATGCAGAATTCTAAATTGCAGACTCAAAAGGCTTAAACAATGCTTTAAATTGGACACTTCTCAACTGATTGAGTGGCTTTTCACAAATCAGTCACTAATGGCAATTCATGCATAAAATAATCTTAATGACACTTAAATATCTTCAAACTATTGCGTAATAGCAATAAAAGGAATAATTACATAGTTTATAATATGCAGACTACTGTTTACCAACATAAACTGGGGTGGATATAGAACTCGTACCTCTGCCTCATCAAAGGTGAGTAGCAGGTCTGAGGTGCCCGACAGGATGCCACGGGAGCCATCGATAAGGTAATCCCGAGCCGGAACAGAATACGGGTCTGTCTTCAGCATCCGAGCTGCTTCTACCAGTTTGGCGCAAGCATTCTCCACCCTGGCAATGAGAGAGAGAGAGAGAGAGAGACGGACAGAGAGAGAGATACTCCAATATAATTTATAGCAAATAAACACTGAAATTAAAATAATGCAATATGAGGTGTAACCAATATAGAAAGCCAAGGATGCTAACTGACAGCAGCAATGTCATTATTGTACTGTACACTATGTCAAATTGTTGATTATACCAGCACATGATGTCATGTCACTGCTAAGTGCTTATAACCCCAAGGGGCATTAACTGGACCAAATAAGCATCACTATCTATTCTTAGGGCTCAATGCTTGTGCTGAGAACAGTTTTCCACAAGGGCACCTTTTACATTCTGACTGTAATCTACATCAATAAAAGGACAACACTTTTGATTGTTTCAAGGTGAAAACTAAAAATATAAGAATTCTTTTTTTTTTTTTTGCTTTTGAGATCTCAGTTATTACATTATAAATGGACTATCCTCCTTCTCCACAAATAAAAATCCTGTAGCAGTTTGGGTTAAGTAGAAAATGGACATTGTCTCTTTTCTATATTGTAGGATAAAGGATGTGTACAGTAGACTCTTGCAGTATGACACCAGGCACTTGATCAGTGGTCAATAAGTAAGACCTTGTACCCTGGGGGGAATATTTGGATGGATGGATGGATGGATGGATGGATGGATGGATGGATGGATGGATGGATGGATGGATGGATGGATGGATGGATAGATAGATAGATAGATAGATAGATACTTTATTGATCCTGAAGGAAATTCCAGATATCCATAAAGCAGCCATAGAGACAGTAGACAGGTTGTAGATTGCACATTGTATATCTTACATATAGTCTGTACACATAGGGCAATGTGAAAACTGACCAGAAGTTACTGGTGCAATGAAAATATATCTGCAAGATATATAAGGAATATACAGTTAAGCATATAAATCAAAAATCAAAACTTAAAAAAATGGTTAATTGCAGTTCAGTTATGATATGGAATTTTATATGAAAGACTAGATACAGTAGATTGTGTGCTTGTTGAAACATCAGACCATGTTCTGCCTGGCTGCTGCTAGCATACAAAATTTAATAGTCGGCTGCTGTCCCACATCCTTGTTTCAAAGCTACTTGGTGTTCCTTCCCTTAAATGGGTACTTGTCAGGGAATTCCAAGAAAATCTATCTATTACTGTACGTGTAGTACAAGTGAAAGGATATTACGTCTAGTATGTGTGAAAAGATACAGCTGGACAAAGATAGATGATAGACAAAACATCGAAAGTCCATGGGGGTGAATTCTTTACATTTGACAGAAGATTAGCAGAAGCTTAAAGAAAATCTCACTCCTGAACGTTGTCCCTGAAGCACATGCACCAAATTAGACACACGGCAAGACTGAGTTAAAAATGCTTCATACTAAAGCGGGGGGGGGGGGGGGGGGGGGG
>JAQMYL010000038.1:13568579-13588270 GCA_030014365.1 Clarias pachynema
AAATTGTGTATAAGCCCCTTGCACCTCCAAGATTGAGGAATCAATTTCCACCTCGGGTCAGTGTGTGTGTGTGTGTGTGTGTGTGTAGTTTGCCCGTTCTCCCTGTGTTTGTTGGGTTTCCTCCGGGTACCCTGGTTTCCTCCCACAGTCAAAAGACAGGCAGATTCCACGATACGCGGTATATAAGATGCATGAAAGAACTATTAAACCAGTATAAGAAAGTTAACATTAATGTATAATAATATTATAGTATCCTCTTACAAAGGTAGAGCTGCGTTAATAGAGAGAGTTCTCTTTTGTGAGGTCTTACCAAACTCAGTAAAAGGGCAGGAGGGCAGTGATGACATGTGTACCAGTATGAAAACCTCTCGTCAGAGTCGTGTGAAACTGGAGGTCCTCATTTACTCATGCACCTCCTGGTGTGAAATACATATCAGTGACCACCACAAAGCCTATATATAGAGAAGTGCACATTCCTTGTCACCAACCACGTGTCTGCTGATGGATGAGATCTGAGCCAGCTTGTGTTTATGGTGCCAAATGTGTCAGCCTGGGCTTTTCTGAATCCCAGTGGACCCTCTGCTGCATTTTAGGGAAACCCTATACTCACCCTTTGTACGCTGTGTCCGTGCACACATGCAGAAGACTAAGCATGTTGTTCCTAAACAACATGCACATAAAACGTCCAAGCTTTTCTCTTTTTAGGTGACTTTTTTCAAGCTGTTGGTGTTGTTACTTACTTCATTACTACTTATATTCATCTTAATATTTGATATGCATGTCTGTTAATTATACAATTAAATAAGAGCCATTAGAAATTACAGTCTACAATACGGCTCCTCTGAAAGCTAATTCTAGCTGCCTAGAGATGAGAAAAGGACTAGCCATGAGTAGGATTATATAAATACCGCTCTCTAGCCTTGTCCACATCTATCCTGATGATTAAATCTAGATGTCAGAATGTTTTTAAGTAGACGTAATACTGTTCTGGAACACTTTAGTAAGCAGTATAATACGAGTATTCAGAAGAGGATACAAGAAAATACCCAGCACTATGTTGTATGGGTTGTACGCTCTGGGATATGAGAGCACTGCATTAACCCTGTCACATACAGCACCTTCTACACCAGCTAAAATAGCAGTTACATAATAAGTATTAATAGTCTTTCACTGGAGTATCTGAGTACCAGAGAATGAGTTGAGTTAAACTGCAAGTACTTTTTAAGTTATATCATAGTGCCTTTTTTATTCAACAACAACAACAAAAAAAGAATAACCCAGAAGTTAACATAGCTAATATTCTAAAGCGGAATAAGTGGAACTATCAAGAGAAACTTAATAGATTTACAGGACTGCCTGACACCTCCATGGTTTATTCTACTCAACTTTGGGTAACATAGTCTACTGGTAAGAATTTATTCACCCCTACGTTCACCCCTGTTAATTACACTAAAGGTCGGTCGGTAACTGTCGGGCGCCAGCTCTGCCAACGGGGTGGCTAGTTACTTCCGCCAGGTACGGAAGGATATGTGTTGGTGGAGCAAAATATTAATGGTTAAATAAACAAACAAATCATAATCTGTAGATAATAAATACTGTTTGTGGAACTGTTGTATAAAAGCAATATCACGCATGAGTTTGTGCAGTTGTGATGGATGCCGAACGCATCACGGCCATGCTGGTAACCATCACAACAGCACATCTTCTCATGTGATATTTCTAAATTAATGCTCTTGAAATTCTCATTACCAATATTGTCTTACAGCGGTATAAATACTAAGTAGCCTGCAGGTAAAGCTTTTCAAATACTATTTCTATTCATTGACTAAACCGCTAAAAATATGTACTGTATAACCACAGGGTTATAGGCTGGATTTTTAATCCTTTTATTAGTTGTGTATTCGAATAGGTTGTACTATAGTACATTTTTAGGACTGGAGGATCAATAAATGTCATCTTTCCATGATTGTCCTGACAATCATACAGTAACATCACAAGACCAGTGATGAAGACGTTTGATGAAGCCCATGCAAATAGGAAAGCTATAATTGAATCTGATTTTGAAATGCATGTGTGGAGGCTTATATTCCAAAACTGCAGTAGAGAATAAACCTGTTTCCTCCAAAACCTGATTAAAAGCTGCAACTGCCCTATATGCACAGTCTACCAAACACCCACAGTTGGCTAGTGTCAATCTGATTACCAGGAAAGAGAGAAATGTCATCACTCCCCCTCAAAGAGCAGGACCAATTATGCTTTCTTGTATTCCCAGTGTGACATGAAATTGGATGGTTGTGGAAAAGAATGTAAAATGTTATATTATTAAGAATATAGAATACATTTCATATCATACTGTACTTTAATGCCAAAATGATTCTGACAATTTTTTTTCTGTTCCTGTCAGTTTCTGGTTTAATATGAAAAAATAAAAAAGAATTGACAGAATCATTAAAGTGTCATTAAATCATTCTGACTGTTAAAATCCACATTGTTTATTGTAAGGTCCACATTGTCCACAATTATATATATTGTTGCTGTTCTACAGAATGAAGGGGCATGGATTTCTACAAAAATTCCCCAAAATCTTCTGGACAGCCTTTCAAGAAGAATGAAAGCTGTTATAGCTGCAAAAGGGGGATCAACTCCATAATGAAGTATATACACTGTATTTGGATACAATGTCATTGCAGGTTTGGTCAAATACTTTTGTCCATATAGTGGACAGGGGCAGTGGTGGCTCAATGTGTTAAGGTTCTGAGTTACTGATTGGAAGGTCGGCGGTTCGAGCCCCAGCTCTGCCATGTTGCCGCAGTTGTGCCCTTGAGCAAGGCCGTTAATGACTGACCCTGCGCTCTGACCTCAGCCTACCAACAAAAAGCTGAGATATGCGAAGAATAAAGAATTTCAGTGTATAGTAATGTATATGTAACAAATAAAGCCTGAACTTAACTTAGTGTACAGTCAGCCACAATGTGCATTTAAATATTTGAACACAGTAAACCTTACTACAGTACATATATTGGGAAAATACATTTAAAACATGATAAAGAAATGCTGGAAAGTTTCTTTGAAGTCTGAATCACCAGGGCATGCATGATAAGCAGCTTTATAGAGCACTTTTCTATTGGTATTCCTTTTTCAGTTGCATTTCCTACACATTTACATTTAGGCATTTTACCCAGAGCAACTTACAAAAGTGCTATGACGTTTATGACATTGGATAGATCCTTACACTGGGTTACTACAGTAGGTTACTAACTAAGTACCATCAGTCAAACACTGTTGGAAAGGGTTTTTTGTATGAGGGGAGGAAGAAGAAACAGATAGGTCTTTAATCGTCGTTTAAAGATTGACAGAGATTCAGCTCTACGGACATCTAGACGAAGTTCATTCCACCTGAGAGATGGTGGTAGCAGCCAGGCAGTGCTGAAGGATCGGAGGGAATGTGGTGCGGTGCGGGATGTGATTAGAGCTGAGAGGTAAGTGGGTGCTGGGCCATTTTTAGCTTTGTAGGCAAGCATCAGTGTTTTGAATTTGATGCGGGCAGCTAGTACAGGGAGCGGAGAAGTGGGTTGGTGGAAGAACTTGGGCAGGTTGAAAACGAGACGTGCAGCCGCATTCTGGATTAGCTGCAGATACTGTATAGTTGGTGCACAAATGGGACAAAGAGCTGTACCACTTTGAGTTCAGAGAATGAATCATGTGTTCAAGTGCAGCTGTTCAATAATGCTATAAAATCTCACATCAGGACTTAGACACCTAATCCTTAACTACGCTACTGTAATTACAGTATATACAGCTACTATTACTAATTACAATTACCATGGTGTAAGATACATAACTTAAAAAAACCTGGAACTTTATAGGATTTAAATAAGCAACATAAGTTGCTGAAAACTCCTTTCACACACACAGAGATAAACTTCAGCAAAGTTTTCCTTTTTATCCATATTAGTCATCAATAATGCAATAGCAGTTATCAGTAATGCTTCCTGAAACTCTCAGAAACTGTATCAAAAAAGGATTTGTTTAAATGTTTACAAGTTGTTTTAAAGCTAGGTACCTTAATTTAAATAGTAAATAGACAAAATCATTATCATTTATCACCTTGATTTTTTTAACTCTTGCAGGACAATGTCACATTTATTAGCGGTTATTGGTTATAAAACTGTGTGTGTGTGTGTGTGTGTGTGTGTGTGTGTGTGTGTGTGTGTGTGTGTGTGTGTGATGGAGAAAGAAGAAAGATAGAGAGAGAGAGAGAGAGAGAGAGAGAGAGCGAGCGAGAGAGAGAGAGAGAGAGAGAGAGAGAGAGAAAGATACAAAAATAGGGGATGAGATAAGTCTAGTGTCCATTCTCCTGGAGGGAGGAGAGAAGTACAGCGCTTACTTGATAAAGGCTGGAGGCATGTCTCTCTTCATTATCTGGTCTTCTGTGGTCTGAACCGTTTCCTTCCCCACCTGAACACACAAGGAAAAGAGTCAGAAGATACAGTAGAACAAAAGTACGACAATGTCAAAAGCCAACTAAGAAAAGTACAACAATTAACCAGACATCCAAACATTCTAAATTGGATTTAAACTCTTTTGTTGAATCACATTCCTCAGTCAACTATAAGATGGTAAAATAATGAGGCTCGAGTATTTTTAGAAACTAAATGCACCTCATGCAAGGATCAGATAATCCCTGATACTGATACTGTAAATAATATGCACAACACAATTCCCTACAATCTGGGGTTCTCCCGTTCTGTTGGTTCAGACACACTCATGTGGAAGGCCTTGTGCAGACTGTCACCACTTGTTAACTGAGTTTTCTTGGAGTGGCCGAACACAATAAGGCCCTGTATGTGCAGAATGGACCGAGAGCAGTTCCATTGCAGCAGTCTGGGAAGCCGCCAAGAGACACGAGCCAAAAGACATGAGACCATCAACAAAACCTACACACAGCCTCATCTGCAGCTACCACACCTATTTATCAAAGCACACACACACACACACACACACACAAAGCCAGAGCCAATACTAACTCAAGCATGAGACTTTTATATACATGTATGAAAAATAATTAAGCATTAAGTATTAAGATGTATGTGACAGCAATACAAATACAATCTTTTCCTCTGTTCCAATAGACTATAAGGCTTGATTCGACAACTCTTGAAATAACAGAGCAACACAGCGATTTTTGTTATCTAAGGCCACATGGCCTTGAACCCATCCGCTCTTTTTCCACAGGACAAGTTACATTCACCATTTAACCGCTTTGCAAATTCCAGATCAAGCAAGACGTCAGCATTTAATCTCAGTATATCACAGAGTGGTGGAGGAACAAGAACACAGTACACACAGCAATATCTGAACACAAGCTGATGATCTAAAAATGGATATTGATTGTGTTTACACGTGGTGCCTTTGGGCTTGAGCGATGTACCTCCTCAAAGGCCACAGCACAGTATATACTACCGGTCAAAGGTTTGGACACACCTTCTTATTCCATGGTCTCCTTTTCCATCTTCATTTCTTTCTACATTGTAAAGCAATGCTGATGGCGTCCAAATATGCAATGCTCTACTTTAAATGCTCTGTAAAGCCTTCATAACGGCTCTAATCTGAGGTGCTGTTAATTGGTGGGTTTTGGAGCTGGGATGAACAACTCTCTTCAACCGTAGCAGAGGTACGTTTTCACCTTACTTTCCTGGGATGGTCTTTGTGAGAGCCGGTTCCATCATGGTGCTTGATGTTTTTTTTGCAAATGCACTTACTGTTTTTGCAAGAACTACTCCAAAACAGCTGACCTTCGTGTCTTAAAAAACAACCAACTGTTGGTGTTGTTACACAATTATCTAATTCCATATGTGTGACTTGAATGTATAAAATAAATCACAAAACAAAAAAACATTAAACTAGAAGGTCTGTCCAAGCTTTTAACTGGTGTTGTAAATGATTACACAAGTCCATTTTGGCCCAAGAGGGTTCCATTCTAGGAGGAATGCCAAACATTAAGAACAATCCTTCCTAGTCTTCACAAAAAGCCAGAGACATGCACACAACCTCACACACACATACATTAGGCATATCACACATCCAGTGCTAGGACTAAATGGACAAATGCCAACACAAACAGCAAGAGATGCTAAACATAGACAGAATGCCGCTCAACCTGCTTGGTTCAGAGACTACAGTGTCAGCAAAGTCCTGATAAGATCACTCAGCTCAGGTGGCAACTGGCTCGATCCTCCTAACTCAGACAAAAACAACACCATGTGTATCATCTAGAAAAATAAGCATGTTTAATATAAATCCTTCATTTGAATTTGTGTTCTTTTAATCTGGTGGGATCCAAGATCATCCTCCGCAGGGGCCTCCACCTCGCCCATCCCCATGAACGCAGGACCCACATTCCCAGCAGATATTCTTAGCCCACAGGGGCCTGGGTGGCAAAGCCTGCTTATGGGACAGTTAGTTTAGAGATAAATAGGAAGCTCTATTCCAAGAATGTGTGTCGGAACTACAGTAATAATCAGAGTACAGATACTCTGATATGACAGATACAGGCACTCAAATCACCAAAAAACACACTCTAAATGAACTCACATAATAGAAACATGTGTTTCCACAAACATAACACTGGAATCACGCAGGTGACAGTACACCTTCTCTTTCTGAAAAGAGATTAATTTCCTTTCGGTAAACATGTTTGTGAGCGGGTGTTCTCTACAAGGCTCTGGTAATGAGAGGAACATATGTGCTCCCGGAGGTATCATGTTCAAGACCAGGACTGGCACCATGACAGGATCAGGCCATGTTTTACACATGTGTGCAATCTGGCATGTCAACTGTGTGTAATGCATTTACAGATAGAGACAGCACCACTTCTGGCGCTGATGATCGACCCACAGAGATCACTCTTGTCATATTTTGCATAATTTGGCATCAAAAGCCTGGCTGGCAGATGTTGGGTTCAGCGAGGATTGCCAATATGAAAATGTAGAAAATTAAACTGGGCCATCGTTTTACAGTAATAGCACTCAAGGACAAAGTGGAGTGTATTTTTGCATCTTACACAAAAGCTACACATTGCCCAGTTTATAGTTACGTTTAACATTGTGGAACATTCACATGAGACGTTCCACGATTTATTACATCAGCAGCAGCTATAAGCAGTCATCAGCCTCTCTTCTAACACTCTCTTGAATAATACAAATAAAACACAGCAGGTCATGATACCCAAAAAGTGCTGAAGACTCTCCCCTGGGAAAGAACCCCTGGGGAGTAACTACACCATGGCACTCAGGACTTCATAAATGTTTTAAAAACTGATACTTAAAGAAAGCTTTATGATATTGGTGATTATACATGTTTGCATTATGCATGTTGTCGGACTGTGGGGGGAAACCGAAGTACCCGGAGAAAACACATAAAGAACGGGGATAACAAGCAAGCTCCACGAAATCACCTAAAAGTTTAAATACCAATATGAACTTGTGCAATTATTTAATCACAAAAGGCTGCAAATTATTACAGGTAATATATGCATAGTTGATAAATAAATATTGTCAAACATTCTCTTAATGCGATAATTTGTCCAGTTATTTGATGGTAGCCTAGATAAATAGGTTTAAATATAAATTAAACCAATTAATAGTTAAATATCGCAGTTTAACTTAAAATCGCAATGTGTGTTAAAATATTTTTTTTAATCTAATCTTGCCACCCTAAGGTGATTTTATCTATTCTACATTTGAATTTTAATTCTATAAAGGTCTGAGTTAATCTATATTCCTTTTTTGAGATTGGGCAGAAATTATAACAACATAAAGAGTCGGGTTAGTTGTCTTGATTGCAGGAATGACTAAAGAGTTTGACATACACTTTGCTCTGGCCTCATAGTGGTAAAGTGCATCATCAGTACTGACACACAAATGAGCAGCTGCCCATTAGCAGATTTAGTTTCACTAAATGAAAGCCATTTAAAATGCACTTAGAAGTCCTCCAGCAAACACAGCACAAGCGTGATGTTGCGTCAGTTCGGGCTGAATCCCAGCTTTCCGTTGCTGCATGCTGTTCTTTGAGGAATGTTCTCTGACCTTTGATGAAGAATGAATGCTTTAGAAGCACTGCAGGAATTATTTCTGGTTTCTGCAACTGATTGGCACATGTCCTCTGTGAAGGGCCTTTATAGGAAATGACTGTGACTAATCTGTGACTGCTGGAAGATTATTTGCACCTACAAAAAAAGAAAACTGACGTTTCTATTCGCTAATTCTGGTAGTATTTCCTGACCTCTTCAGTGTTAGTGCTTAGAATACACCTGTTCACTCAAATGCCTACGATCATCTCCAGATTATTTATGACTTTAAAGCGAGAAGGTTTCAAACTCTGACTTAACTGCATTAACTTAATCTTCTGTGTGAGCAATGCATGACCATTCATGGTATATGAGGGTGTGCATGCGACATTAATCTCTTTTTTTGTGTGTATAGTACACTTCTGTCTGCATACTGTATACAGTACAGCCACAGGAGTATCTGCGCTTTTGTGAGTATGCAATAAGGTATGTAGGCAGGAGCTCTGTTTCAATGATGGTTTCCATAACAAGTTCTTCTCGAACTTACTTGGCTGTTTACGCTTAAGCTGCAAATGCATTTCTAAGTGATTACTCTGACTTGAAGAAACACACTTCCTTTAAAGGAAGCCTCCTTACGTAACAAAGGTCCATAAAAGGCTCTCCACCAACCTGCATGCAAGCCACCTTTGTGTCATGTTTTAGACAATAAAGAACAGACTGCTAGAAGAATGATTTAAAAAAAAAAGGTGATAATGGATGACTTTAATGCATAATTGATGCAAATGTACAGGGTGTAGCATTAGTGAGGTGCAGACTCAATGAAAAAGGCTGTTTGATGTGTGCACTTTAGTGCTGATAATGGATTCAGAGAGAGTACAATTAAGGTCACCAGCTGCTCCTTCCCTCATCAGCCACACTGTTGTCAAATATCATTAAGTGCCGTTCGAAAAGTTTCAGTAAACAGCATTTAATGTCCACTCTATATATAAATATATTTTTCCCACATATATGTGCTGTTATAGGTTAAAGTAGTCAACGTACATCCACATACTGTACATCACTATCTCAAAAGCTGACCACAGATGTTTCCTGTCAGGGCTGGAAACAGCAGCTTCCATGCAAATTGTGCTATGTGTAATATCTGAACTGAGACAGAGGAAGGGTGTGGTGTCATATACAACCCTAAAAATCCTTCATTTGAATTTATTTAAATCTGCTTTATATAACTATTAGAATTATTATAGGTGAGTTTACATCTGAGCATTCAGATTTGAATCTAGTAAAATCTGTCTCCCCTTGCCTTTGACCTATGATAACGTCTACTGAAATAAAATTCCACAAGCAGTAGACTTTAACCAATATACTGTATATGGCATATGTGCATGAATGTCATGGCAGTATTTTTGAACTGGGCTTTTTCTGTGTAGGAAAGATTGTATAACACCTAAAATTGGTTGAATGTCCCTTAGTAAGTTTTATACTTAGCAGAAACAATTGGTAGCCATTAACCACAATGCTTAAACATTTGGTACTGTCTTCTTGGGGTCAAATGCCTCACTTTTACTCCTCTAAACATCAGGTCACAACTTTCCCCAGAAGACGTTTTTTTTGGGGTCAAAGTTGAATGTGTCAGTTGTGGAGGAGGGGCTTCTATATTGGATGACAGCCTTTCAGTCCATTGCGATGCAAAACTCACAGTGACAATGGTATTCTGGCAGCATTTGATTCATGGCTAAAATGTGGCTCGATTGTTCCTGAACATCCATACAGTACCAATTACCTCTCAGCTGAGAGTGACAGTTTGGCAAAGTGGCTACGAGCAACTACAATACATACGATCTTTTGAATTGATCTTGGAATCTTTAGTTGTTTAGAAATTGCTCCAGAAAACAGAAAACTTGTGCACCATATTCCTGTTTTTTATTTTATATATAATATATATATTGCGCCATCTTTTTACCTCAGAAAAAAAACAGTTCAAACAAGTAATTGAAAGTCCAGTGTTTCCATGATATTAATGTTCTTGATGAGCGGATATAGACAGCTTCAGTTTCTCTGAAGTTACAGTTACGTGAGAAAATGTAATTAACATGAGAAAGTACAGAGAAAAAGAGGGGGGGGGGGGCAAAGTTTATGTAAAAATAAGCATTTTGCTATAATTGGTTTCTTACAGGAATCATCTTATCACAAGGCAAATAAACAACAACAGAGAAGAAAAACTAAAGTTAGAGGGTTCAGAGGCTGTTTTTCCTTATTGTACCATAAAGCATTTTTCTCATAAAGGCGTACTCATGCCCCTGGGTGC
Source organism: Clarias pachynema (assembly GCA_030014365.1). NCBI lineage: Eukaryota > Metazoa > Chordata > Actinopteri > Siluriformes > Clariidae > Clarias > Clarias pachynema. The sequence continues at coordinate 13,578,953 of JAQMYL010000038.1, forward strand.
ACTTGAAGGTAGTACTGTCACATCTTTGTCAACACATCACTGCTGAAATGTCCAATTACACTTCACTGAATCTTCTGTTTCAGTGAAACTACAAACTATATCATATACCCGCTTATACAATCCTTATTGCCAATCATAATCTCGGGACATTTGAACACACTTGATCTTAATGAGAAATAGCCCAGCCATTTCACTCTCACTAGAAATAAGCCCAGATGTTTCACCAGTTCTTTTTCACACACACACACACACACACACACACACACACACACACACACATATACAGTATATATAATTGTTCCATTTTTGACTCTGTTTTGCCTTATTGGTGAGTTTGCCTTAGCATTGTCTAATCTATTTGTAAATCACCTGACCCTGGGCCTGCTTGACTTTTCTGATGACAGATGTACACTCTTGTCATTCTCTCTGTCAGCCTTTTGATGTAGTCACCTGGCATGATTCTCCAACAAACTTGAAGGAGTTCCAAGAACTTGTTCCTCCTTTTCCTCACCCTCCGGTCCAACACATCCTAAACCATCCCACCATATCAACTGGATTTAAATAGGGTGATTGTGAAGATCAGGTCATCTGATGCACCACTCTCCTTCTCGAACAAATTGCTCTAACATAACCTAGATCTGTGCTTGGGTCATTATCCTGTTGGAAAACAAATGATGGCCCCAATAAGTGCAAAGCAGATGGGATGGAATGTCGCTTCAAAATCCTGTGGTAGCCATGCTGGTTAAGTGTGCACTCAATTTTGTATCACCAACAGTATCACCAGCAAAGCACCCCCACACTTTCACACCTCCTCCTCCATGCTTCAAAGTGGGAACCGGCGATATCTAAGTCTGGTCATTGTAATAAACTTATTCTCTGCAGCAGAGGTAGCTCTTTGTCTTCCTTTCCTGGGCCAGTCCGCATGAGAGCCAGTTTCATCATAACGTTTGATGGACTTGGTGACTGCACTAGGGAATACACTAAAGTAATGATGGACTGTCTATTTACTTATCCGAGTGTTTCTTGTCATAATATGGATTTGTATAGTAGATATAATATCACTAATAGGGATATTGACTCTGTACCCACCCTAACTTTTGACAAGGCTAACCTGGTAATTGAAAACCATTCCAGGTGACTACCTCATGAACCTTAAGAGAATGCCATCAGTGTGCCCAACTGTCAGCAAAACTATGTGTAGCTAATTTAAAGGAAAATCTAAAATCTAAAACATATTCTTGATTGTTTAAGTTTTATTGTGTTCTTTCATTGTAACTTTTTTATCTAAAATACAAATACAAATTTCTAGATGATATATTCTGATATAACTGTAATAACTATACTGATTTTTTTTTTTCAGATTTTTTATTTTTTTTTTGCAAAGTTTTTTTATTTTTCCAATTAATTTTTTGTATGTAGTATGTAGACTTTGGTTTAAATGACTATTCAAATGTGGTACTGTTAAAGAACCACTGCATGTATTGCTACTCTATTAATGCATTGAGTATAAGATATACCATACAATTTCCAGCATGGCATATGCAGTAAAGACTTGTATAAATGTAGTCTTTAATCTCAATCTCATTCAATTATTCCTACAAATCATTACTAGAACATTTCAGCTAAACATAGTCAAGGAGTTTACAATTTTTAACCAGTGTAACCATCGCTGGTTCCAATACCTATCAATAACAGCAACGCCAAGACCTTTGAAAGCTCTACTATAGAGCAATCAGTTTAGAATGTTTGAATACTAAAATAAATCAGCTGAAAACCGAAGACAGAAACACAGTAGTTTAATATTACACTTTAGCTAGATCACAACCAGACACATAGCAGACACATCAGGCTTCATGAAGTCCAGTTACACAGATATAAAGTTACACATTCTAGATGCATCCAGCTGGCATAAACCACACCAGATCATTGCTATCAGTCTGAAGATAGTGTGATGACTGATTTACAGTTTGGAGCTGATTTTTTTAAGCAGTTAAATTAAAGCTTAATGCCACTTTGTCACTTCTGTCTAATTTTATTATGTTTAAGGATGACTTGAGAATAATTCACTATTTGTTTAAAGTCTATTTTGTTAGACTATTTATTCTTCTCTTTTGAGTTGTACTAAAATAACGTTATGAATAAACTTCAGATAGGCTTATTGTTAAATTTAATGGAATTCCTTCTGTCATTAAAGCAAGTCATATATGAACAGTTTGATAGCAAATTGTGATAACTATTTTTTTTAACTTAGACTGATAGCAATGTTTTTATGCATGTTTTCCTAGAGTCACAAGAGTGTCAAAAAGCACAAATTAAATATTTTATAAATTTTGGGGGGTTATGTAAGTGTGAATTTTTCTGTGATTTAAAAAAAAAAGTTATAACTCTACTTTTAACTGTTTTGCCTCAATGGGTAAATCAGCCTGCAGTTGTGTTCACCGTTATTTAAGTATGCATAATATATTGATTGAGGCGTAATATAAAATAAAGCAAACGCAAGCTTTGAGTCAAATAGAAACTAGTGGCAGAATATTAGATCAAGGAAAAAACTATTGAGTTTTGTTGCACACAAAAACTTTTCATTACAAAGATTACAGATCAACAGCTTCCTCTTCTACCAGTTTTAGTTTCACTTCGGTACATGACACTCCCTATCATGGCACAATTATGCACAGTTTAACCAACAGCTTTCCACATACAGTCAATGCATACCATGCCTCTTATACAGTATACAAATCACTTGTGCATATTTGAAGTATTGTAACGTTATTTCTTTGCTTCACCACTGCGCTCACACATCAGTATCCCACATTGTTTTATTAAATATGCAACATGGGGCATGAACAACACCCAAACTGCACAATATGCAATTTCACAGAATGCATCATTAATGTTATGCGATGAATACTTGTCACATACTGCTGGATTGACTGCAATAGTAGTAACAGAGCGTAAATGTCCTTTTCAAGCTTTCAACATTCTCCAAAAATCCAATAATACAATTAAACCCACTCACAGCAGCCGATGTTGCACAGGTGGCATCATCTCTTCACTAACTGCATCACTGAAAGAAACATTGCCGTTGGCTTGTCAAAACAAGCTCAAAAATCTGGTGCCTAGGTATGGCGGATTGCTCAAAAATTGAACGCTTAAAACAATCAGGTTATACAGCAGTTATCAAATTAAAGATTTTGTCATAGACAACCCTGAGTGTCAGAGAATAATATTTTGTTAAATTACTAAAATTCGGAAAAGAGCATTATCGCGTTCTGCTTTTCAAGTGTTAATATTTAGCCCACTTTCAGACAAACTTGATTATTTTGTAGGCCTCTACCCAAGTGCATGAGAAGACAAAGATAATCAACAGGTTAGCAGAAGAACCGTGGCTAGTTCAAGACCTGGCTGATGTATTTATTAAACTACTTGACACTATGTCTTTACCCCATTACTGCTTTTATTATCTTTGGGGGGAAAAAAGGAGGGTCAGGATCCTTTAGGGTCTTGTGTCTCAGTTAGCAACGCTGTTCCCTATTTAGCAACTCAAAGTGCACTGACAGTGTGTAAACACCAGAGACAGTGTATAAAGTTATAATCAAACAGTAGAAGTTAAAAACAAACTAGCAACTGTTCACATATAATATTGCACAACTGGCCTGTCTCCAAGTGAATTAGGCAACTTTAAGCTACAGATGATGCGTGTACCACTTTGGGACAGAAGGGTTGGGTGGGAAGGGGGGGGGGGGTAGATCTCCACTCCCTTTACACCCTAGTGTTATGATTTGCCTCTCAATACTTTTTAACAGACTTGGCAGGGGAAGGAGTGAGAGACACTCAGACTGTCTTCTGTGCCAAACTCTTGCTTGGCCAAGAGGGCTCTCTTCTTCATAAGCCATAAAAAGCTAGCTTGGTGAAGTGAAGGTGGACGGAAAGCAGAGTTCCTTTGAAAATCTCTTGTTCACCCAAGCGTTAAGATCCTTAACCACCACATGCTGTCCTAAGCTAATAAGTTTAAAAACTACACTGCAACCGAACACCATTATTCCCAACAGTTATACACAGAGGGAGTGTTTTCATTTACACTACATGTATCTGTCTACTAATGCTTAAATGGAGAGTGAAGATGGTCAAAGGGTGTACCCGAGATATACCTCAGGAGCATATTCAACGCAAGGCACTCAGCTGTGTTTTAGCCAGAACAGGTGCCGTGGGAGGGGGGAAGGAGGCATGCCGGAGTGTGTATCCAAAGAAGACGCTGACATCGGAGTCTTTCCCTTCCAGGCAAGGAGTCACTTTTCCTGCATAGCTCTCTTCTGCAGCCAGCCACTGCGAGACCGTGTTACTTCCCAATCATCTTCCCATTTTAAATTCCCAGATGTCGCAGGCAGTACTTGGCATGCTGCCCATTTGTGACGTCAGCACATAAATTAGACAATTTTCTCCTCGTTACTTTATTACTGGAGGAGCTCATTATGCTTCTGTAGGAGCTTACTTGGTAAAGAGCACTGTGGAACAACAAGGACTGTTTACACTAGTGGGTTAAACAGTAAGCCAAGGAAGCAATACAACACAGTGCAAAAATCATGTTCATGCTTTTTCGTGATCAGCTTTTGTGCTAATCGCAAGATAATCTACAGTCTGGCAGATTATGACGGCCTTGACAGCTGCAGCAGTCTGAGGTTTGTAGAGATGTGCATCCGATATCTTGACCTTATTTTAAGTACCACGCAGGGACTTTTGTAACCACACAGCTTTGACTAAACCGTCAAAATGTAATGCAATGCAGTACTATGCAATGCAATACAAGCTATCCGACTTATTATTACCTATCTCAGTCTATTACTGATTAATAAAGATTCAACAGGGACAATTTTTATGATATATATTTTATTCTAGGAGAAGCGTATATTCTCAGCAGGACAGGATTATATAACCACACCATTTGCAGGCTGAATCTAAAAACACTGGGGAAGAAAGCCATGGAAGTCTTTCTAAAAGAGCAAACAGGCGTAGGAGTGAAAGAGTGCACAATCTGGCCATGTGTTTGTAAAAAGCTGCTCTAGAAACAACAGTAAGGACTGTGTTTATGTATTCCACAGTGCTCCCAGCTTATTTATAACACCACACCCTAAACATCCAAACGTATTCCTTGAATTAAAGGAAGGCTGTCAGTCATCAGCATTATTTATTATAATCATATGGTACAGTTATTTTTGCCATTTCTTTTTCCCTATTTATTTTCTCTTAGTGCATTGTTACTTGCGTTGATTCCTAATTCAAAAGACACTATTAAATGTAAAAGAAAAAGCTTGTATCTGTCTTCTCTGATATACATAAAGCCTTCCGATGCATCTTTTTGAACAGCTGCTGACATAGTACTGTCCAACCTCTCCATAAAATACAAGAAAAACCATGCAATACCGGACGTCCAGACCAGCTGGTGCGTGAGTTAACCATTTTAGACAGACAGAAAAAACCTGTCATGCTTCGTCTTCTTGGGAAAACCTCGAAATTATTGCTTTGTTTTGGATACCACAGACACAATTTAGCACAAATACATTTAAATCAAATGTTGATATTAGCCTGAAATCAAGAAGTGTTTTTTTTTTTTATCGAGTTTGGGAATAAAATTACTATAAATTATTGAACGTTTTTCAAAATTCTTTTCATTTATTTATTATTAGACTTAGAATATAGTATGTGGAGCATCCTTAATTCCTAAGCCAGTTTAAAACTTTACAATGGTAAGTGATTTTTGAATGAAATATATAAACTATAAAGAAAAAATTATCAGCTGGGTATCAGTACCGTACTTGCTAATGCTCAGCATTTCAATATTAATACAAGTACTGTGCCATGAAATAAAATATGGTATTATGCTATCTGAAAGAATAAAAACATATTTATTTTAATATAAACCTCATCATACTGTATGACTTACAGCTGAAACTGTTATCAAAGCAAATTCTGTTACAGAAAATTAGCCAACACTTTCTGACCAATCAGACTAAAAAATTCTACAATACTATCGTATAAATTGTTTTCAGATGCAAAATTTTTCTTTCATGTGTCAGTATTCTTTCAGCCCTTGAAAAACCGTATGTGTCCAAGGTCCTTGTTTGAATATCAGCATGACTGAGACTACCGGCATCTTCATGCCAAGGACGTAATCACAGAGTATTGATATTTAATACAACACCAATCTCGCTTGTGCAATATTGCTTTATACAACAGATCAATAAACAAAAAACAGATACAGAGTAACTCACATTTTAGACACAATATGGCCAAATATTTCATTTATATTAGCACCGTCAATGAAAATATTTCTCTAAGGACCGAATAGAGGACTACTGTAAGGACTGAATAGAACATTATGTGGTCGAGTACAGTACAATGCACAGACTGCGGAAGCGTGTAGAAACTGCTGTAATTACTTCAGTGTAACAAATTATTACTAGAATTGGACTTTCATGTAATGAACAAAAACAAGCTGTGTAATACAGACAGTGAGATGTAGCAGTGCTGTTGTATTTAAGATCAGCACTATTGGAATGGCACTTACCCCATAAAATTAGTGGACTGGAACTAACTGTTATATCATATACCTTATTAAAACCATTACAATTGCAATGCCAAACAACCAGACATCTGGACCTAATATTCAAGACATAAAACTGAGGAGAAATTGGTTCACACATTTAACGTTTACTCCAGGTGAAGAAAGGTTAATCACTTTAACAGAAGAGTGCTGATTTAACTCACTCCATGTACAAGTGAGCACAGTAAGTCTTTTTAGAGCGAAAGGAGGGCATACCAACCAAAGCGCATCTTGTTGCTGTGGGCATAATTGGCAAAAACAGAAAAAGCAGGCTTCATGTTTGGGGAATTAATGATTTTGTTTTCTGGGAAAGAGAAAGTGTGTGTCGCTGCTGTGAATAGATGAACTCACTGGTCTGTCTTGGGTTTCCCAAAAGTGCGACAGCATCTATCTTAAGACCATCCTGAGACTGTAGGACACAAATCACTTTGGACACTTTGAACTGTCAGACGATGACGGTATAACATTTTAGGAAAGCCGAAAAGCCAGGGAGTGTTTCAGTACAGCTATAAAGTCTAAATCCAGTATATTACACCAAGTATATTAAGATAAGACGAGACGCCTGAAATGGCAGTGGAAACTGGACTGGCTTCAGTGTGAACAGAGCAGGGAATCCCTCCGCTTTTATCAGAGTAGGAATGCGCTACTGACACACTCTCCGACACAATCTAAAGCTAGATTATTTCTGCAAGCTATCAATCTTCAAACTAGTGTCAAGGTTTAACGCCATATCTAGTCATATGGTTAGTTTGGGATTTCCTTCTTGGGATTCTGATCTGAACACTGCTGGAATACCAACACCCTGACAGCACATGCCCTTGCAAACCACTATGCAAACTACTAGTCTCCACTACTGTCAAGTTTTAAAGGCATATCCAACTGTCTGTCCCAGATAATCTAATGTGATCACACAGCATATGGAGCTGATGATGATGATGATGATGATGGTTATTATGACGATGGTGATGATGATTATAAAAATGATGAAGAAACTGACTGACACGAGACATGCAAAGTTGGCATGCACCGTTTACGAATGTTGGCACGAATGACACAGTAAAGTCAGGTGCAGTGTGTTTAGAGCGCTGTTTGTATTGGTGATCGTGCTGAAGCCAGGCTCTCACCCGCACGAGGTTGCTGACAGCTGCCTGCACAGCGGCCACGGGGACACTCAGATCGGGGATCGCTTTGCCATCAACTTCTCCCTCCTCATGCATGATGACCAGGTGAGAGATCTGCTGAGCCACCGGCTCCAGGATACTCTCTATGGTTTTCGTGTGAAACACCGGCATGTTGGAATCGCAAAGATTCTCTCCACTCTAACTGGCAAAAAAAAAAAAAAAAAAAAAAACACGACTCTGCTAAAACTGACTTACGTAGCTGGCAGAAGTCATCCACTGTGAAATCAGTGTCTTTGAATTGAGAATTTTTCCTTCTGTAAGATTACAAGAAAGAGAGACACAGATAGAAAGAAAAAAGTGAAAGAATGGTAGAAGAAAAATTCAAGGACACTGTACTCGCAGGGCTTTGAGAAAGCAGTGACATTTGGGTTTTCTTATTCATTTAAGGTGCAGAGAAAAACAGATGTGCGTGTGCAGAAGGATACAGAAACAGATCTGCGTTTAATTTATGTAACAGACCCATGTGACAGCAGAACAACATAAACACAGTGTACAGCTTTGATGAATAATGCATATTATCTGCTAAGGCATGTATAGTACAGTAACATTTTCTTATAAGCATATTTTAATAAAAGTATAGAGTGTGTTAAATTAACCAAAACTTTCAATATAGCTTCATCAAAAAAGTAAAACACAGTAAAACTCACCTCGGCTTCCTAACAACTGAGAAATACTCAGACACAATGTGCTTCAAAAAATTGAAGCAAAAAAAGAAAATCTGCCAATCAATCAGAATAACAGGATGAGTTAGATCTTAAACGATAATGTAGGAAAATATAATGACAGTCTCTAATGATGTAATCCAATATTCAGACTTACTTCCTCTCCTTTAGAGAGACGATCAGGCAGCATGTGACTGCAGAGATATACAACAGTAGCAATATTAAACACAAATAAGGTAAAATTTACTTTTTTGGAAACAAACGTATTTACAGCATGGGATCACATCCTATTGTAATAATATGGCAGACACCATATTAGGAGAGTGTAAATCAAAGGTTATTTACAAGGAATTTGTTCTTCATATTAGCGTATCTTTCCATATTTTTCCTTTTAATTGTGAAATGTTGCAGGGCCCTGGAGGTTTGGTTAAGATCAGTACAACAGTGTAGTTACTGTACTGTGTTCAGACACGCAAAGTTTAAATTAATTGAAATGTCATCTTAGCATGTATAACCAAGTCGAGCTGCCTAAAGTCAGTTCATGTTCCAGTAATTGCATGAAAATAGTAAAAAGACAATATAATAAAATTCTAATTTTGTCAGAATTCCAGCTGGGTTTGGCATTTGATTTCATTTTTTAAAAAAGTAAAGAAAAAAAAAAACGACTGGGGATTCTCTTGTAAAATAAACATGGCCTTTAGGTAGATTACTTCATGATACCTTGAGAGTTTTGTGATTTCTAACTATTAACGTGGACAAATAAACCCAACAATCTCCAGGATAATAGAACAAAAGCAGGTATAACGGATGTGTGTTTATTTTTTACACTAAGAGAAGAGATCAAGGAGGGAAGGGAAAAAAATAAAATAAAAAATAT
>JAQMYL010000038.1:13641284-13661256 GCA_030014365.1 Clarias pachynema
CCCTGGAAACTTGTTATATTGACCGCAGTTTATAGCCTGACACTGAAATATTTCGAAAATTTAAACGGTTGCATCAACAGTGGATTTATTTGAAGTGCAAAGTAGCACTATGCAATATGGCGGCGCTGTTCGACCACCGGCGCTAATACAGTAGCCTGCCTGCAGCCAATCAGTCTGTGTGAGATATCCACGGTTAAACTTTAAAGACGGTGGCAGTGAGCTTCATTCCAGAGTCACACTTCCGCCTGCTTCTGTAACACTGCAGTTTATTCATCTGCTCAGGTAATTACTGGTTCATTTATTATTAGCAATAAATGTTTTTTTTTTTTAGTCATACATGAACGCGACGCCTTTATCTTCGTCGTGAATTAAATAAACAAAAGTCCAGTGTGTTTTTCGGGAATGGGGAAGCATTAGCTGGAAGAGAATCTACTGTAAACAAGTTGCAGAACTTTGCTAAGCCTTTTTAATACAGCTGTGGTGAAGTATTTTTTACACTTTCCTTCTGCAGATCCAGACTAAGACTATGGCTTCGAATGAGAAATGCTATGGAAAAGGTAAGAAATATTACTTACTATCACTTATTAATGACATAGTTATTTCACCTGGCTCTGTTTCTGTCAGCTATAATTTCATAACAGCAGAGTTACTGTGTTACTGTACACTGCATCATAATTGTAACACATTTAATAAACTTTTAAATGTATAAAATGTGAAATGTGTATAAAGAACTAAGTGTTTAATTAATGACTTGGCAAAATAGTTCTGGGTGGAGTTATTGTCCAACAGGAGAGCTGAAACGAGCTAAGTCACCTTTGTTTAGTTTACATCGGACCATGATTAAGCATCTTATGTAATATGCAGATAAATGCCAAAGGACTAAAGACTCCCAGAGACACGAGAAAGGCTTCAAAGCCTTATAGATTGTACAATTTTAAGATTCAGGAAATGAGTTATGGACACATTTCTCAATCATCGTCTATAGCGCTTTATCCTGTATTCAGGGTCGCAGGGGCCTGGAGCCTATCCCAGGAGGCTTAGGGCACGAGGCAGGGTACACCCTGGACAGGGTGCCAATCCATAGCAGGGCACACACACTCACACACTCGTTCACACACTACGGGCAATTTGTGAACGACAATCAACCTAAGCTACATGTCTTTGGACTGTGGGAGGAAACCGCAGTAATGGACACATTTCTGTCATACATACTTATATTTCATATATATTTGAATGATGATGGTCAAATGCAACAATTTCATTAGGAGTAAACGGGACTATGATTTGCTATGTCCATAGATTATGATTTACATCACTTTCATACTGGACAACCCATTCAATGAATCCAGAAGGTCTAGTCGTATTTGTTGAAATACCAGAGCATGCCTACATTATTATGCATATTTATTTAACAAATTTTAAGATGACAACTTGGACCATTTTCTTTGTTTGTATTGGTTTGATTTAAGGATGTAACTGATTACTTTTTCGATAGTTGAGAAAAAATCTCTGTTATTGAAATTGATAACCAACGATTCTGAATATGAATTGTGTAATTACGCAGTGTCTCTTATTTAGCTATTGGTTTTCAATGCTTAAGCTTGTTTTAGGCAAGTGGTAACTAACAAAGAGTTAAAGGTGAATATGTCACTTACATATAGATCTATAGATATAGATATGAATATATAGCTATAGATATATTTGTCACTTTCTTGCTGATACAAAGATTTTTTTAAAAAAATCTGGTAAAATATGAAAAGGATATTTATAACAGTTACTTAAAATTTTAAAGAGAGCAGATGGCAATTATGTTGAAACATTAAGAAAACAGAATAAATGTGTTGTTTTGGGGGCATGGTCAAGTGCCAAGTGAGTGAGACTCGGGTACAGGAAAAGGACACACACCTGAGGGGATTGTGGCTAATTAATGTCCATGTGTTACTGTGTGCCAGGAAAATAATCTGAGAGAGAGGAAGACACACAGAGCTCAAACAGCATCAATGATGCGTGTGTGTGCATTGTATAATCCATTGTTTACTAGGGAAAACTTACATATAAAAGCAGATCACAGCAGCACAGACACTACTTAGCCACAGTCGCCGCAGGTGTGTTTATCTTTTACTACTTGATTCTCATTCTAATTTGGTCATTGATGTTAGTCGACAACTAAATTATTATTATGAGTTGCACCACTAGGCCTCGCTCGTAACATACGCCTTACTGATGATCATATCTTCAAGCTATTACAATATATTATATGAATTTCAAGCAAAATGGCATGGTGGTTTTTCTCATATTTGTCATCACCCATCTGAATGTCTATGGATTTCTTTAAGCTTCAGTTTTTCTTTTGCTCTCTGATGTATATTGCAGGAAGCTGTGCTCCTGGGGCTGTACCCAAAGGACAGATACGAATCTATAGTATGAGATTCTGCCCATACGCCCAGAGACCCAGACTGGTGCTCAAAGCTAAGGGCATAGAGTAAGTCCAAAATTAAGAATTTCATGTGTATAGTACTTTGGTTTGTATTTGCTATTAAAGAGTAAAACAGAACTTGTTATTGTAAGAAGTTATAATTACCAGCCACAATCTCCTTGTAGGGTTGAAACTGTCAACATCCATTTGAAAGAGAAACCTGAGTGGTACCTGGAGAAGAACCCTCTTGGTCAAGTCCCTACAGTGGAAACCTCCAGTGGTCAGGTGGTCTATGAATCACCAATCACATGTGAATACCTGGATGATTTGTACCCTCAGAAAAAATTGTTTCCCTCTGATCCCTTTGCAAAAGCCCAGCAGAAGATGTTGCTGGAGGAATACTCAAAGGTGTGTCTTTTCAGCTTACAGTATGTCTCATTAAATTTAAATACTTGGGTATAGACAAAATAATGTATATAGACAGAAACATTTAAAAAAAAAAAGATAACACCCCTTTTGCTACAGTAGCAGTTCTTGTGATCCCTGTTAGGGCTGTAAAGGAGTCTTCAACCATACAAAATAATTTCAGGTCATTCCTCTGTTCTACAAAATTCCCATGAGTAAAATAAAAGGTGAGGATGTGTCGGCACTAGAAGCAGAGTTGAGGGAAAAGCTCTCCAAAATGAACAAGGTATAGTACAATAACAGTTTTACAAAATAAATGAATAAATGTATACATTAAATAACATTTTTAAGCAGTTTACATTGACATTTGGATATGGTTTAAGTCTCAACATTGGATATACAATTATATTTATTTTTACCTTTTGTGTTATACTTTTGCAGGTTCTTGTTAACAAGAAAACCAAATACTTTGGAGGTGATTCAGTGACTATGATTGACTACCTGATCTGGCCGTGGTTTGAGAGGGTGGAGGCCTATCAGATCAAACAGTATGATTTCATATTTATACAAAATCACATTAAGAGCAAACAAAAAAACCTACAGTATAAAACCAATAGGTGTCTTTAAATCAGATCATGTTGTATTTACCTGATGGTAGGAATTATTGACTACTGCATAATAACATTCTTATCAGTAATGTACGCAGGCTTTGCCTTTGGAAGATTTGCGTCTTGTATATGAACATACTCTCGTTCTATTTCAGCTGTCTGGATGGCACACCGGAGCTAAACAACTGGATTTTACGCATGGAAAAGGATCCAGCAGTGAAGGCACTGATGTTCAGCCCAGCTGACCACAAAGCCTTTTTTAACTCGTTCTTGGAAGGACATCCCAATTATGACTATGGCTTATAAAAATGTCCATAAAAACACAACTCTAAAAGGAATACTTGTTTTTCAGTACATAAATTTGTACAAGTACAATACCTTGTCACCTACTCTTTCATGAAATGGTATTAAAGAACCTTTGTTAAATTCCACATTTGTACATTTCATTTATAATTATAGTTTTGCTTGTTGGCTAAAAGAGAACAGGTGTTCTTTATGTTTTTAAAATTTTACATAATGTTTCTACCTTAGCAAATTCACCATTGATTTCATTAGGCTTTAGGATTGAATACACTTATAGGGAATCTACCATGAAGGAGAGACCATTTCATTGCATGGCACTGTGCATACACTCATGTACAACTAGGGGCAATTAAAAAATTTGGTCACAGGGTAGACTGGATGTGCCAGGCTTAAATCACTGTCGGGCCCAAATCAGTAAACTAGATTTTAACACTATATAGGGTGTTATTTAAAGCACAATAAAATAGCTGTCCTGACTATAACCAAAGTAATATTCCAACACACCCAATCCATGCAAACAAAGACATATATATACTGTATATATAAAAATTCTGTCCAAATACAGTAAAATTATTATTTTTTTATTATATATTATTGATGATTAGAATAACTCTACATTTAAGCATTTCCATAAAATGCATATTAGTACATAATAGCTAAGTAACCGGAAACAAAAGTTCTATAATCTTAGTCATTTGTACCAAGTAATTTTAGTGCTTACAAAATATTTAAAGAGACAATTATGCAATATCTGACCATCTATTCAAAACTTCCTACCATCTTTACATATACAATCAGTAAAACCATATGCCTAAAAAATTTTCTGAACTGAAAATCACAGAGGAGTTCTATGGCTAGGTGTCCACAAACTGTTGGCTGTATAATACGAGAGGGTCTGAAAAAGTTTTAAGTTTAGTGAGCCACAGATGTGGTCACTTTTGCCTATCGGTCATAGAGAGAGTCAGCTCACCCACTGTGAAGACTGTTGCTTCATCTCAGGGTCATACACATACACCCAAGTTTCATCACCAGTAATTATCATCGACATAAAAGATGGGTCATCCACAACACATGGACATTGTTCTTGGCAGACTTCGACGCAATGTTCCTTCTGCTCCTGGGTCAGCAGCCTGGGGACGAACTAGGCAGCAACATAGCATGTGTTCAAATCACATGAGGACTGTTCTGTATGACACAATGACACACCATAAATGGCAGCAGTGTTGCAGATTGTTCTCCAACAATCATCATGCAAAATTTGCTGAATAGTTTTGATATTTTTGGGTGTTGAGCTCGTTGAAGGTCTTCCTGATCCCTCATCGCCTTCCAGTGATGTTCTTCTGCTTTTGAAGCGCGCATGTCACTCAAATCACCTCAAACGACTCATTGCAGCACCGCTGCAAACTTGACAAATTATTTCAAATGTCTCTGTAGCAGATTTGCCCAGTTTCACACAGAATTTCACATTTGTTCTTTGCTCTGACTTGCTGTTCATGACAAAATAGCAGACATGGTGATGCATAGTCAGAATAGCACCAGCTGCACAGCTCACAATGTACACAGGGCGATGTCTTTTGGCACACTGACTTATGAAGGTCAGTGCGTCCTGTTGACTGTGTGCGCAACCTTGTGCTGCCATCTATTGGTACTTTTGGTACCATCTCGTGTAGCAGAATGTACAGGAGAAAAATAAAGTCGAACAGCTAAATCAGTATACAGTCCTGTGAAAAAGTATTTGCCTAATTTTTTTTGGCATATTTGTCAGACTTTAATGATTCAGATCCTTAAAAAAATATTCACATAGACAACCTGAGTATATCCAACCTCTAATTTTAATGATGATTTTATTTATTACGGGAAAATCACTATCCAAACCTGCCTGGCCCTACTTGAAAAAGCAATTGCCCCCTAAACCTGATTAACTGGTTGTGCCACCCTTCACGTCAACAACTGCAATCAAGCGTGTGCCACAATGTTGAAGGAATTCTTCTTTTCAGAATTATTTTAATTGAGCCATATTGAAGGATTTCTAAGCATGAACGCCTGTTTAAGGTCATATCAATTGGAATTAAGTTCAGACTTTGACTAGGCTACTCCAAAGACATTTAGAGTGGACTTGCTGGTGTGTTTCAGATCATTGTCCTGCTGCATAACCCAAGTGTGCTTGAGCTTGAGGTCATGAACTGATGGCATTCTCCTTCAGGATTTTCAGATAGAGCGCAAAATTCATGGTTCATCTATTGTCCAGGTCCTGCAGGTGCAAAGCAGCCCCAGAACATCACACTACCACCACCATGTTTGACTGTTGGTTTGATGTTGTTTTTATGAAATGCTGTGTAATGAATACACTTGTGTTTTTATGTGTTTCTACTGCAGGTCCAGACGGAGACTATGGCTTTGACTCAGAAATGCTATGGAAAAGGTAAGAAATATACACACAGGACTGACCACTATCTTTCTGGATTTCTTTACCTGGTTTTGTTTCTGTCAGCTATGCCGTGCATAACACGAGTAAAAGGTACAATGCGCGGACAATGCATCAAATACAACGCGTTTAAGCAAATCTATAAACTTTAAAATGTATAAGATGTGAAAAGTGCCTGAAAAAGGCACAAAATTTTCATAATGAATTGGCATAATAGACCTGGGTTGGGTGGGTTAGGTTAGAGTCCAGAACGAGTGCTGATAAGGATAAGCTAAGTCATCATTGTTTATTTTACATTCAACAGTGATGTAAAGCATGTTGTGTAACATGCCGGAGAGAACAAAGAAGTTTAGGGTTGGGTCACCAACAGCCAGCAAATCATCTTTAGAGCCTTAACACAGATTTTAGGTGACTAGTGAGATCATGCACACATTATTTTCACAACATATTTTATGTCTTTGTTTTATGATGATGGTAATAGCTCAAGATGACACCTCAGTAAGTATTCAGGCATTAGATTAGTTAATTGTCAAGGTCATAGCTTACATGATTCTCAAAATCCCTAAACCATTCAGTGTGCTCCATGTATTTATTTGTGGTGATTCTTACATTTAATGGGACAAGTGGACACAAACCATGGCAGTAATAAATTGCATAATATAGCCTTAAAGATACAATGTTCTTGTGTTTTCCATCTGAATATTTTTAGATTTTTTTAAGCTTCAGTTTAAAATTTTCGTTCTGGTATGTTTTGCAGGAAGCTGTGCTACTGGGTCTGTACCCAAAGGCTAAATCCGAATCTATAGTATGAGATTCTGTCCATATGCCCAAAGAGCCAGGCTGGTACTCAAAGCAAAGGGCATAGTACATATCAATAAATTTTTTGATTGTCTATACTACTTTGGTTTGTATTTGTATTTGGAGTTATCATTCTAATGTGATGGGCCTTCTAGGGCTGAAACTGTCAACATCAATTTAAAAGAGAAACCCGAGTGGTACCTGGAGAAGAACCCTCTTGGTCAAGTGTCTACAGTGGAGACCTCCAGTGGCCAAGTGGTCTGTGAATCACCAATCACATGTGAATACCTGGATGAGTTGTACCCTGAGAAAAAATTGTTTCCCTCTGACCCCTTTGCAAAAGTCCAGCAGAAAATGTTGCTGGAGGAATACTCAAAGGTGTGTCTTTTCAGCTTACAGTAAGCCACACTATTTTGTGTTAAATAAAGAAATGTAAACAAAAAATTTTTTTTTTAAGATGACGAAACCTGTTTTGGTACAATATCAGTTCTTGTGATTGCTGCTTGGGGATTTAAAGCAGTCTTCAGCTAATACAACAATTCCAACAACATTTTTACTTTCAGGTCATTCCTTTGTTCTACAAAATTCCCATGAGCAGGAACGAAGGTGAGGATTTGTCGACACTAGAAGCAGAGTTGAGGGAAAAGCTCTTCAAACTAAACAAGGTATAGTACATGACAGTTTTACCTCAAAACAAAAATTCAAGTGTTTAAGCCCTTAATATTGATCATACAGACATTTGTACATGGTTTAAGTCTCAAAATTGCATGTATAATTGTATTTATTTTGTTAACAAGAAAACCAAATACTTTGGAAGGGATTCAGTGACTATGATTGACTACCTGATCTGGCCGTGGTTTGAGAGAGCAGAAGCCTGGTAGCTCAAACAGTATGATTTCTTATTCATACAAAAAGCATTAAGAACAAACAAAGTAGCAAAAACATATAAGAACAATATAAGTATGTGAACTAAAGCACATTGTATTGTACCTCATATTGTGAATTTAAAATTTGTTTTTATTGAATAGTGCAGAAAAATCTTATTTGTAATGTATGACAACTGTGGGAAGTGAATGTTTTACATATTCTCATTCTCATTTTAACATACTCTCATTCTATTTCAGTGGTATGGATGGCACTCCGGAGCTAAACACCTGGAGTTTACGCATGCAAGATGATCCAGCAGGTTAAGGCACTGATGTTCAGCTCAGCTGACCACAAAGCCTTTTTTAACTCATACATGGAGGGACATCCCAATTATAACTATGGCTTGTAAAATATGTCTACATTGAAAAAAGTTTAACTCTAAAATTAATACTTTTATTGTTTTTCAGTACATACATCTTTACAAGTATCATGCATTGTCACCTACTCTTTAATGAAATTGTATTAAAGAACCATTGTTCAATTTCATGTTTTGTGCATTTCAGTTGTTAAATATAATTTTGCTTGTTGGCTTAAGGCAAACAAGAGTCCTTTATAGTGTTGAACTTTACTTGCTTTCCTGTCTTGGCACAGTCACCCTTCAATTCATTAGTCTGATTTTGGGTCTCAGGATTGATAAACTGATTGATTCATTCAACTTCAGGGTTTATACTCATCAGAGATCCTGAGCTGTCTTATTTGTAACATATGTCCTCTTTACATCTGCAGAGTGAATATGCTTATAGGGAGTCAACTCTGGACAGGGTACCGTTTCACATTTTAATAATACTGTCCAGATATAGTAATTAAACAAAACAATTATATATTGTAGGATTAGTTTAAACCAATAATAATTTTTCTTTTATCCTATTACTGTATCTGAATAGTATTATTAAGGATTTTTTTTGGGTTCTGTGTTTGTATGGATTGGGAATGTTGGAATATTACTTTGGTTATAGACTATAATGACTTTGAAATTGTGCTCTGATTAGGAAAAATACTTTTTTTCAATCACATGTGGCAGCGATTATGTACTAATATGAAAAATATTCCACCGGTATGTGGAAACAAGTCTTTTTTTCTAATCAGAGTACAATTTTAGTCATTTGTACTAAGTACTTTCAGTGCTTACAAACTATTTATATAGACTTCAGATTGTTATTTGTACTTCTGCCTCTTAGACCTGAATATTTCTGTGCAAGGAAGAAACAAATTGAAGGAATCAGATGTGACAAGACTTTTCTGGAACTGCATTTGACATGTGTATTTTTTGGAATATGTTTTGAATAACATAAAAAAAAATTACTTTTTCTGATTCAGTGTCCTACACAAAACCCAACTAAACCTTTTTGATTAACTCGATCAAAAGCTGGCTGCACCCAAAAGAATCCTGAGCTCACATTCATTTCTGATCTCACTAATGCTCTTGTTGCTGAATGAGCATATCCTCACAGACGTGTCAAAATCTAGTGAAAAGTCTTTCCAAAAGAAAGGAGGTTATTATAACATCAGAGGTGGTCTGAATCTGAAATGAGATGTTCTAAAATCACATAAATGTTGGTTATAGAATATGGCAGAATGTACAGAAAACAAAGCTGAACAGCTTAATCAGTGTATAAGTTTGCATAAGTAAACAACACTGATTCGTAATGGTTAGGAAATCAGCCAATATAGAGCAAGAGGATTTAGTTTGGGGAAATATGTGTCTAGTAGGCTCTCTGATGGGGAGACGGGAAAAAAAGGTAAGTCTAAAATTGAGTACTAGATTATGTTCTACATCCTAACTTTTACTGACTGACTTTTAGAGCATGTAACTGAGTTTGAAACTTAAGAGACACAAGTGACTGATAAAATCAGTTTCTGCCAAGAGTTGCACTAGTTACATCCTCCATGTTCTGTGTCCTATTTGTATTAGGCAGTATTAGTTATTTTCAGATGCCATAACCCTCACTGCTTGGATTTGGAGAATGAAAATGGTCAATTGTCCATTTTCAAAAGAAGCATTTAACTATAATATAGTTTACTGAACATAAATTAATGAACGACTGAATGACAACCTATGGATCCAGTGTTTTCCTTATTTCTGTTCTCGTAAAAATCCGGAGACACTAACCAAAAGTGTATCTATAGTAAATAAGGTGCAGATCAACTTTTTAATGAATACAGCTCTGGTAAGCATTTTTACATTTTACTACTGCAGATCCAGACTATGGCTTCAAGTCAGAAATGCTATGGAAAAAGTAACAGATATACACACAGAACTGACCACTTACTTAATTTGGTTTTGTTTCTGTTTCTGCCAGCTATGTCGTGTGTAACACCAGTAAAAGGTACTGTGAGCAGACACTACATCAATTACAACATAATTAACAAATCTGTAAACTTTTAAATGTATAGGATGTGAAGAAATTTAGCATTTTCATAATGAATTGACAAAATAGACCTGAGTTGGATGGGTTAGGGGCCAGAATGAGTGCCGATAAGGATAAGCTCATCATTGTTTATTTCACACTGAACAGTGATGTAAAGCATGTTGTGTAACATGCAGGAAAGAACAAATAATAAAATAATAATTTAGGGTTCGGCCACCTGGAACCACTAGAACAGCTTCAATGCCTAAACACAGATTCTTCGGAACTGTGCTAGAGAGATCATGAAAGCATTACTTTTACAACCTATTTAATTAATGTCTGTGTTAAATGTCAAGGTAATAGCTTATGATTTACATAGACCATTCAATGAACCCATGTGCTCTGTGTGATCATCTTGGAAGTGGCCATCCATTGGAAGAGAGATTTTCCCAAAGAAAAATATATAAGTAAAAATATATAAGTAAAATATGTCTACACTGAGAAAAGTAAAACTCTAAAATGAATACTTTTGTTTTTCAGTACATATATTTGTAGAAGTATAATGCCTTGTCACAAATTATATGTTTTTTTGCTATTCATTTGTAATTATAATTTTGTTTGTTGCCTGATGGAGAACAGAAGTCCTTTATAGTGTTGAACTTTACTTACTTTCCTGTCTTGGCACAGTCACACTTCAATTAATTAGGGTCTGGGTCTGATTCTGGTGTCTCAGGAATCATTAATCAATTGATTCATCAATTAATCAGAGACTGTCTCAAAACTGTCCCAAACTGTCTTATTTGTAACTTATTTGTCTACTTGGAGAGTGAATATGCTTATAGGTAGACAACTATGGACAGGATACCGTTTCTTTTCAGGGCATGATGCACACAGTGATTTACACCTAGGATCAATTTAGAGTAGACAGTCCACCTACTGGTATCAACATGCACAGAAATTCCCAAAGGTCAACCTGGTGGCTCTGGAAGCATTAATGAGCAATGCCATTTATTTGTATAGCTCTTGCCGGTTGTAGCAAGAGCTATACAAATAAAACAACCTTGCCTTGCTCACTGGGTGTGTTGCGCCTAAATCTCTGCAAACGTTCTTTTTAACAATATATAGAATGTTATTTAAAGCACTATTCAAATAAAACTAGCCGACATGCCTATGATGGCAGGAATGTTCTGACACACCCAATCCACAAACTGACAGTTAGAAACAGAAAAATATACTTTTTAATTCTGCTACAGTACACATGAAGTACAATAATAGGACTAATTTTATAATATTATTACATGTTTAAAATTACCTGTATATGTATTACCTTACATATTAGCACATAATAGCTGCCTACTGTCTAAGGACACACAAGTGCTTCGTCTAATCAATGTACAATCATTTTTAATAAGTAATTTCAGTAAAAAAAACTATTTACATAAACAGTGATGCAATTGGGAATTATATTAAAATATGTTAGAGATGATGAATAACCTACTCAGTCCCAAATTCCCACTGATACGGATAGTCGTTCTAAGACACAGTTGTTGAATTGATTCCACCGTTAGGGAAATGTGGTGCATACTCTTGAATAAGTGCAGGTACATTTTTCAGCATCTCTTCAAAATTTTCCATCATCTTTGCATATACCTGCCTCTGTAATACCAGAGGCCTGAAAAGGTTAATTGGTTCTACAGTCTGAAATATTTCTGGAACTCCGATTTCAAGTGGAACAAGTGGGTTCCCAATGATAATATGAGTAAGTCTCTTTTCCTGCAAACATTTCTGTAGAAAAGCCAACAAGTCCCGCAACCTCTGGTCCAGATTTTGTGGTCTCCATGCTGAAGGAGATTTACTCAACAGTAGATGCAAGAAGGCAGTCTTCAGATGGTAGTTTGTCAGGGCACTTCTCCCTCTTATACCTGACTGTTTTTTGTGCAAGAAAGAAACAAGTTGAAGGCATCGGAGATGACAAGAGTTTCCTGAAAGTTTCTTTGCCATGTGTTTGAGAAGGTTTCTTTCATAAACAGTAAATGAGAGGTGCCAATGAGTATCTGTGGTGTCGCCACAGTCTGAAGGAAAATGAGAGACGAAGTATGCATGTGAGTCTTCAAGCTGAAAAGCAGGAATAATGTTTAAAACAATAACCTTTCCTGATTTGAACTTGACCTTCAAGGCACCAGGATAATCCAGGTTGCGGAAAGTGAGCTCAAACTCATATTTGTGGGAGATCCGCCCCCATGCTTGGGTCACTGAGATCTGGAACCATTTCATGACCTGATCTTTAGACAAATATGAGGTGTTTTTTGAGCAGAGTAGTTCTTCCAAAGCATGATCATCAGCAATGCTGTTGTGGTTTCTGTTGTGAAGCAGGCACAGCATATCCTCATCAACTGTGGTTTTGCCAGGAAGGCAGTCAGGGCAATTCTCATTAATCTTTATGATCTGAATTCTCCCACATCCTTGAAGGTCTAGTGGGATTTCAGAGGATTCATCACACCACAGCTCGAACTGAAATTTGTAAGGTTCTGGGGTTGCAAATGGCACAATGAGGTCACACATGACAGGCTTACATACTCTCCAGTTCTCAAATATGCTGCCTACTCCAATAAAGTCCTCAAGCTCCATGTCAACCTCATGGTCACAAATGCTTCTCAAAGCTTCCAGCAGGTCATCTGCAAAGCCTTCAACAAACTCCTGCACTCTCCCACATTCATGGACAAAGGGCTGGAAGCTGGTCTCACAGAGGTTGCTTAGGGCACCTTTATCTAAGGTCAGACTCTTAGGACTGGCGGACCCACTGTTGGTGTACCTGTCTTCATCTTCAGCATGCTCAGGTGATTCACAAGGAGTTGTATCCTGTCTACAAACTTCAATAGTAAAGAAAATGACAAGAGAAATTGTACTCCAAAAGTACCAACCATAGTAGTCAATGCCAGAATTAGTTGCTTCTTGATCTGCCTTTGAGATCTCCTGTTCAAGGCGTTCTTGTTCAGCTTGCAGCTTCTCCTCATGCTCCTTCATTCGTGCCAAAACATCGTCTTCCTCTTCTGGGATAGTAGTGTTTTCCTTAGGGAAAAGCAGTGGATGGTTGAGAATGGCAGCTGCCACAACCATGCAAACCCGTGCTATAGACCCCTGCATCTGTGGAATTAAACAGAATTAACAATTACAGCATCAAAAAATACTTTTTTTTAAACAATTGTCATTTTTTAAATGAAATTATTCAAATTATTTAAATTTTAAAAAATGACAGATTAAATTGTGTAGTTAATTGCAAATGGCTATTGATATGGAATTGAAGAAGTAAATCTAAAGCTTATCTGACTATCATGCATTTATTTGACCATACAGATTTGTAATGGAATAATTAAATTAACCAATACTAAAACTGGACATTCATATCAGAATTTACTTTAATCAGAACTTAACCTGATCCATGACATGTTTTGCCAAATTAACAAAGCATAAAGATGATATAATAATAACAACAGAGTGTATGTAAAATTAGAAGCCATTCTCAGGCCACTCTCGTGTTAACTTAACTCTCGAGGCCGTCAAATATGATATTATTTTGTGATAATATCCATTACGATAAAAGTATTATGGGTATTTCCAGTAGTATAGTAGTACAGTATAAGTCCACTCATAATCAGTCACAGGAGCATGATATTGGAAAATCCCCCCTTTCTTGTATTATAATTTTTCATATATTAAACAAAAAACTCTATCCTAAATCTTGTGAATTATTCAACATATGGTAAACAGTAACATTTAATATTAGTTAAATATAATAACTGTATTTGTCCTATTGCCCAGTCTTCTAAATATAGACTGCTGTGAAATGTGTGATGTACTGCTGTCTACCACTGCACACAAAGGAAGTCAGATAGCCATGCTGAACAATGAGACACAAGCCAGCTAAATTAATATTTGCTAATAACATTGTTTTTACATTCCATGTCTTAAAATATTAGGCACAAGTGCCATAACATTTTAACTTAATTTGCCCAACAGTGTATAAAATTAAAAAAATCTAATTCAAATTCAAATTTTGTCACATACACAGTCATATACAGTTCGATATGCAGTGAAATGCTTATACGACCGCCTGTGACCTTAAAAATAAAAGCTTATTAATAAGAAATGAATATGAATAAAAAAGAAATACAATAGAAAATAAATGTAAATTTAGCTAGGATGCTAAATTTATAATATAAACTTATAAAATAATCAGCTTCTGTTTAAATCACCTGATACAGTTTATGGACTGCATAAAAGAAACCATCTAAAATTCATTAACAGTCTGACTTATGAAATGTTTGCAGTGAATGTAAAGGAAGGAAGCAAATACAAGCAGGAAACTACAGGGTAGGTAATCTGCAGAGATTAAAACTTAAGCAAATTTTGCACAATATAGTGCATTACTTAAACTCAGTTAGATGTACAAAAAATGACTTTCATAAACAAACCAAAACCCAAAGAATGTTTACCTATGAATAGTTAACAGAACATCTGAGAATACAAGCCCAGCTAATTAATACTTCTTGAACAGTTAAGGCTTCTCAATGCCACCTACAGTATCAGTCATTAATAATGCTAATGTTATTATCTGGCTACAAGATAATAATAATAATAATAATAATAATAATAATAATAACAGTACAAAGTAAAATTATAGAGTAAAGTAATGTGTGCAAAAACAAACTAAATGCTTCAATCAAGACCTCCTGTCTATAGAATTCAACAGTTTAATTTCGTAAAAAAGGATTGTCATTATTAAATCAATTGTTAAATGTAATGCAAAGGACATATTTGGAGACTGCCTTTATATCATATCAGCACTATTTTAAAACTTGCCTGTACAAGTATGCTTGTATCTGTATGCTGGTCTACCATGCAACTTACCTGGGCCCTGGACAATGCATTAAATCATTATTATTAAATATATTTTCTTGCAAATGACTTATGCCTATTAAAAACTTTAAGCCTTCTTAAACTGGGACAGACAGAGGCGCTGTCTGGATGCATAACTGGATATGTAAATGTTTTACGAAATTGCATAGCTTTGTAGTGTTTGTCCATCAGGCATGACGTAAATGCAGGGAATTTATCATAGAACCCTAAATTAAACCTCACAGAATGTTTGTTCAAGTTGTCAAGCAGCCCCACTGAGTCATAATAACAAGAGAACATCTTTAGCTTTCTTGCAAAAAAAAAAATAAGAATACACAAGGTCCATTAGAGTAAATATAAACTGAAACCAAGAGCCAGAGTGAGGCCTCGGTGTTGCTGCCTGTGTTTGGGCTCAGTAAATGTTAGTATATTTATATATACACCTACATGTGCGTACATGTGGTTAACGCCTTTTCCTTGATGAAAGATTAAAAAAAAAACACATGCAGGTTCTACATCTCACAATCAGCCATCAGAAGGCCATTAAGTAAATGTTCTAGTTCAAGAACTGAGTGTTAAAGATAAAATGAGGAGAAATAGTGTACATACAGCTCTTTTCCTCCACAGTGACGTAGGTGATACAAAGTAACGGTTCTCACCAACTTCCCCATTTTACTTACTGATAGATTAGTTACATTACTTTGTAATATCAGCTACATCAAACACATTCCAACAAACAAACCTTTGAGTTTCACTCCGAGACTTTAATCCCCGTGTAGTCCATCGTCTCGGGATAAGAAAAAGAAAGCGCTGTGAAGTAGTGAATGTGATTAGTCTGTCTGTCTGTCTCCGACTCTGTGTGTTGAGGCGGAGAACATTACTGGTCATTTCCTGGAGCACAGCCTATTCCTGAGGCCATTTTACATGTCTACCTCTCCAGAAATACCGGATGTGTTCGAGCAGGCAGAATTTAGCCTACACTGTGTATACCACAACTGTATCGTACATTCTGTACAAAATAACACCAGAACTGAGCGAAACATGAAGCTGATTTAAAGTATTGCGACAAGGTTGCCAGGTGCGCGGCTTTCCCACCGAATTGGTTTCCTGTAAATGCTGCTCAGTTTTTATTTTTTTCACGTGTAGTTTATACGATATTAAAAACTACGTTTAAATGCAATTAATTACTCATACATAACAGGTATAGAGGTAACCCTTTATCATCTCATGAAGGAATGTAAAATACACAGAAACCCAACACATTATAAATAAGCTCTCCACACAGACACACATGCATTACCGCTCAAAGGTTTTGGATCACTTTTTAACACAGGGTCGTTCTTGATTTTTATTTCTTTCTACATTGTAAAGCAAAGATGAAGGTGTCCAAAATATGCAATCTCTGTGTGAATGGAGTTTGCATGTTCTTCCTGTGCCAAGGAAAGTTTCCTCCGGGTACTCTGGTTTCCTCCCACAGTCCAAAGACGTGCCGATTAGGCTGCTTAGTTCCCAAATTGCCTGTAGTGTGTGTGTGTGTGTGTGTCCGCCCTGCAATAGATTGGCACCCTGTCAAGGGTGTACCCCGCCTCATGCAGTAAGTGTCCTGGGATAGGCTCCAGGCCCCCACGACCCTGTATACAGGAGAAAGCAATATAGACGATGAGTGAGTGAGTGAGTGAGTGAGATATCTTTCTAGAAATTAATAAACGTATAAATAAATTAATTAATTCATTCATTAAAAGTTTAGTCAGTTTAGTAATTAAATCTTCATAAAAAATAAGTATACCTACGGGGATCTGACAACAAGTAAGGAAACTAAACATACCAATTTAGTTTTGCTTTTAATTATTAAAAATTTGTCCTTTATTCATTATCCCTACTGAATAATTGTTAGTTATCATAAATACACAAATATACAGTATTAGAAGCTTACGGTGTACTTTGTGGCTTTTATTTCGCCGTTCAGTAAAGATAGTGTCCCCCTAGCGTTTGGTCGGGGAACTTTAGGTCCCTTAGTATGTTTTGTTAAAACCTAAGAAGGAGTACAATATGTATCTTCAAAGCTTTACTCTGAAAGATACAAACTGCCGAAATGTGTTTCACATTTCCCCTTTGATAGAGTACTTTGTTAATCCTTATGGGAAATTGAATGAAATTTGACAGACAGAACGATAGATAGATAGATAGATAGATAGATAGATAGATAGATAGATATTCTGTCATTCGTTCATTTGCCTGCCTTTTGCTTTTATTATGTCTGTGTCATTGTTTTTAATAATCTTATGCAATGTCACCACACTTTGAACCACTCTTTCACAATTGAGCCTGATTAATCCTGGCATCATTATCATTTTGGAATTGTCCATGCCATCAGGGAAGAAAAAAACCCACTAGAATGGAAATCGAAAAAACTGATCATTCAGTAAGGAGGCAGGTTGGTGTAGTGGTTAGCACTGTCGCCTTGCACCACCTCCGTGCTTGATGGGTTTTCTCTGGGTACTCCGGTTTCCTCCCACATATCAAAGATATGCAGGTTAGGCTAATTGGTGTTCCCAAGTTGCTCTGAGTATATGTGTGCCCTGCGATGGATTGGCACCCTGTCCTGGGTGTGCCCTAAGCCTCCTGGGATAGGCTCCAGGTCCCTGAGACCCTGAATACAGGATAAAGCGGTATAGAAGATGAGTGAGTGAGAATGAGTGATCATTCGTTAGTCAGTGAACCAAATTTTTTGGCCGCATAGCATTGCTAAACCGAGACCTGACTAACAGAAGTAACCCAAGGGCATAAGACTGCCCCACAGGCTTGTACGGTAGGCACGATGGGTGCATCACTTCGTCCACCTCTCTTTTTACCCTGATGCACTCATCACTCTGGAACAGAGTACTGTAAATCTAGACTCATTAAGCGGAGAGGACGTGATACTGTTTCACCACCAGAGGACACTCATTCTCTAAAGCTCTGGCGTTTTCACTAGTCTTTTTATTTTCTATTCTTAAACGCGGCCACTTCCCATACAATGCGTGTGTTGTCCTTGTTTTCTTTTGTGTATTTTACTTTTGACCATATGGCATAATTCTGAAACGCGACAGGGAAATGAATAAAAGTGTGTGAATCTTTACAGCTCTGACACAGCGTTCCTGGCTGTACACTGTGCCACTTGACTCTAGTGTTATTTTGCTGTGTGCTTGACTTTAATGCTTTGTGGTCATGCACCTGTTGGGTGGAGCAGGGGAGAGTCCATGCTGATGTGCTTTCAGATGTACTCTCCTGAATCGGTGACTGAGCATTTAGGCTACCTACACGGGGTTTGGTAAACGTGATGGACTTCTTGTACCCGAAAGGTGTTCGGTTCGACACATGGGGCCATGAAGTCTAAATGCAACATTGTTTCGGAAGCGCATTTATAGGGTGTTGTTCAAAAAGAAGGAATTAATTTAAACAGATTTTTTGTTTTGAGTACTTTGAATATTGTTGCATTGCAGCGCTGTTTCCAGGTCGTCGACTTCTAACTTTTTACGATGGATCGCTTAAAGGTAGTTTTTCAATACTTCCAGTCGAATTCCGAGTCCATTTCCAATGGTATATGCGTGGTGCTGTCTCTGGTAAGCGTTAAACTTTACACGAGCTTTGATTTTAACTGCCCATGTCTACCGCGGTACAATAGAATGTACGGACTCGGTGTGATGTTTGTTCCACCGGTTATTCTCTTCTTCCTCGGAATTTTGGTTAATCGGCATACTGGAGTGATGATGGAGGAATATGCCAGACCCATAGGCAGGAGGACCAAAAATCCAGCCATTACGAAGTAAGCCTTCTAATTGTTAATTAATTATCTGAATAACATGTTGAGTTTAAAGTTGTTATTCATGTAATCCAATTATTCTAGCCTGTTTTTTAACGGTGCAATCCACTAGCCCACCTCCTATACCTGTTTTGCTTTTAAACAAGCAACTCTCCTATACAGGTATTTGTTTTCAGCGATGATGCAGCGGGCCATGTTAGCTCCAATGGTTTGGATCCTGGTATCCTTATTGGATGGGAAGTGTTTAATTTGTGCCTTCAGCATGAATGTGGATCCTAAACACTTCAACGGGTTCCCCAATAACACTGGCCTTGATGTAATCAGGATCATGGCTAAGGTGCCTTGCAAGGAAGACATCATCTTCCAAGACAGCACTTTCAGGAAAGCTGTCTCACGCTATGTGCGCTGTTACTCTCAGGTAAGTGGACTTTACTTTCACTCCATACAAATACTACACAAAGTACTACAAAGCATTTATTCCCAGTAGTATTTGGAATCAAAAGTAATGATCTGATGAAATAGAATTTATATTATCTTATCATTACATCTGCTTTCCTTCAGGCAATAGGTTGGTCCATCCTTCTCTGTCTCATTTTCATGGGTGCAGTGGCTCGAATTATTAAACCATGCTTCGATCATGCCACCTTTCTTCAGACACGCTATTGGAGCAACTACTTGGACGTTGAGGCAAAGATTTTTGATGAGACTTGTGTCCATCATGGCAGAGAGTTTGCCAAAAGATGTGTAGTGCATTTCTTTGAGTGTATTGAAGAGGACCTGGTTCTTAGGATGCCACTCTCCCCCAGCCTCAGATTTCAGAAAGGCCACAATGAGACTGAGGAAGAAGATGAGCGTCTCCATGGTGTGACCAGGAAGGATCAGGTGGATCACTTGCTTGAAAGCTGGTTCCTGTCCAAACCTGACCTGGATGTCACCAAGATGTTATATAGGCCCACTAAATGTATTACTTGGGAAGAACCTACTGGACAAATACTTTATTCTGATGTGTGAAGTAAATGTATGAAGTATATACAAATATGTACA
>JAQMYL010000038.1:13691149-13702259 GCA_030014365.1 Clarias pachynema
CATCCTCTTCTCTCACACCAACTAACTTCATGTCCTCTCTCACTGCATCCATAAATCTCCTCTTTGGTCTTCCTCTAAGAACTCAATGCTTAATCCAAATATTATTGAGTAAAGGGGTCCCAGCTTACAAAAATATTTTGAGAACCCGTGGAATAGACGGTTCTCCACATGTCAGTGTGTGCAATAAGTATGCAAGGTGAAACATTCTCTCAGAAAAAAAGAGTGCCTGAAAGGAAAAGCCTACTTATTAGAGCTGCTGTTTTTGAGTGATGTATGTTCAACCCCAATCATTAGGGAGACACTTCTATTTTCAGTGTAAGTGTATGTATTACAGTGAAAAGTTCATGCAACTCACTGAAGTCCATCTGGGAGGTACAGTGTTACAGTGATATGAGAAACAGAAGCACACGCTGCTCCTCAGTTTATACAATATGCATGTTGGAGCCATAGTGAACTGTACACATGAGAGCTTCTGTGCTGTATGTGGTCAGCCAAGGGGCTTGTAAAGGCAAATACATGATCCACATACAGTATACCTATCAGTTGAGTAACAAATACTAATTTGCCATTCATACTCACAGTGAAACTGGCAAACAGTATGAGGCTCATTTAAACTAAAAGCTTTTAAAGCTCCAGTCAGAATCAGCACAAGTGCAGCCTAAGTATTAACCTTGGAATAATTAAGAGAAAAACACATCATGCATCTTCATTATTAGCCCAAATATTGGTTATAGTAAAAACCAGCTTATACTGTAAGTTACCATGAACACTAATCTTAGCTTTGAATTGAATGAAATGTGAATATGTTTGTTTATGGCCTTGCAGGATGCTTGAGTGACCAAAGTCTACATATTATAGACTGCAAAATGTCCACAGATGTCACGTACCCCCTAACCCTGAATGTCTATATCATCATTCTTGGCATTGGCCTCTTCATCTTTATGTTGAGCCTCATCTTCTGTTGTTACCTGTTCAGGTAATCCTGTAGTATTTAGTCAATCACATTATAGTACTGAAATTTTCACTTTGACCTTATTGTTTTGTGACAGAGTTGAATATAGATGAATATATATCTTGATTTACATATTACTTGTAAGTGTAAAAATAAAGTTAAATAAGTCATACGTGTCATGCAATGTAAAAGCAAACTGCATTTATTCACAGCCTGAGACGACAGGTCACACGGGAACAGTTTGGGTACAATGAGGTACAGTTTACTTCTAGTATAGTTATAGTATAAGGTATATTTTAATTTTTTTTTTTTCGTAAATTGTTTTAAGGCTAATATCCTTCTCTTCTGTTCATAGGTTGTTTTAAAGGGATCAGAGAAGAAGCTAAGCCTTATTGGTGTAAGTAAACAAGAACAACAATAACAAAATCCTAATGAAGACAATATTGATGTATGATGAATCAGAAACCACACCCAAGCTTTGCAATTATGCAAAACTAAGATGAAGCAAGTTAATAATTTTGAAATAAATATTCAAGCTTCTGGCAGTTTGCAACAAAACTCTCTCTCTCTCTCTCTCTCTCTCTCTCTCTCTCTCTCTCTCTCTCTCTCTCTCTCTGTTTCACCCTGCAGCAGACCTGTGCTGTTTGTCTGGAGGAGTTCAGAAGCAGGGAGGAACTCGGTGTTTGTCCCTGCTCACATGCTTTCCACAAGAAGTAAGATAATGTCCCATACTGCTGCAACACACAAGCCCATTCACATATCTCACATATCAAATTAAGTACATTTAACTATAGGTTTAGCTGTCACTTAGTTACAAGGCACTGATAGATAAAACCATAGAGGTAAAAATACTGTCATTATATTTAAACTGTTGCTATTAACGTATGAGAATATGTCAGATGCAAGGCCTGTGATGCAACTGACTCATCATAATTCTGTGGAATGCTATAAAAACTAGGGCCTGAAATTCAAAACAGCTAAGAAAACAGAACTTAAATGTCATTATACAGTAAATTAAAATGAGGAAGATTGCTGTAAACATCAGATCTGATGTTTGTGCCATGACACAGAGTAACCTTGCCTTCTGATGATTATATTACAAACAGACGGAAATATAACCTCTCTCTCTCTCTCTCTCTCTCTCTTTCTCTCTTTCTCTCTCTCTCCTCTCCTCTAAAGGTGTTTGGTAAAGTGGCTGGAAATACGAAGTGTCTGCCCCATGTGTAATAAACCCATCTGCAGGCTTCATCCTGACCCTCCACAGGGGGCTGAGGGCATACAGAACCCCCTGCAGGTGTGACAGAAGAGGCCTGGTGTCAGGAATAGAAAGATAGCTGAGTCTCTCTTTATGTGGAACTTCAAAGACTTCAACTGAGAATGATGGCTTAAAAAAATGAAGTGTCACATGATGTGATGTCGCCCAGTCAGCTGACTTCCTTTCTACCACTTAAAAAAAAAAAAAAAAAAAAAAAGTCAAAATTTTCACACAAAGTCTGAAAACATGTAGCTAGGCTTAATGGACCTAGTGTCTTATGAATGAGTGAAGAGATTTAAGTTAATAAGTTGAACAGTACATGGATGGTTTGAGAAGACATGGCACAATGTACATATATTCATAGCACTGCCAGGGGCAGAGAACACTATATTACCACAGACAAATCTTTGTATGAACAAATTTCTAATCAGAAGCATTGTAGTATCCAAACACAGACCCACGGGGAGATGATCTTTGTCACTGGTCATGGTCATTTATTCATTCATTCATCTTCAGGGTCATGATGGATCCAGAGTCCATCCTGGGAACACTAGCTGTGAGGTGCTAATACCCCCTGGATAGGTCGCCACACATCCATACATTAACACGTTCACTTATAGCATTTTTATCTTGCCAAAATGTGTTTGTGAAAGAGTGGATCAAAAAAGTCTACTGAAAATGAATAACCATATTATTTTATTTTATTCTTTTTTTTATTTATTTTTTTTATCTGTCAGTGTGACAGTCCCAGCACTCCAGATTCGGGACCAGGTTTGGGCGAACAGGACTTTTGATTAAGTGTAAAATTTCAATGATGCATTAGAACCAGTGTTTATTAATTATTTGCTAAAGTGGATTTCTTGATAATTGAGTGAATTTCTTAATAAAAATATAAATAAGACACATTGCAACTCTGTTTGAAGTATAGTGATGTCATGTATATTCTGACTTTAATTATTTATTAATTAAAACTGAATTAAGTCTCATATATAAGGTTGAATTACAAATGTAACAAAAACTTTTATAATGACCAAATGCAACCAATTCCTACGATAAATCTAATTATTTTAAACAGCAATTTTAGCAGTTTGTTTTAACAGTTGAAACTTGTGACTGTTATCAACAGTGCAGGGAACACTGCTTATTTAAAATGGTCTTCTTGACAAAACAGTGATATCTTTTTTTTTTTTTTCAGAATTAATAATAGGCTTCTATAAGAAAGTCTCACAATGAGCAGAGTAGCTGACAGGGTCATTCTGTGTGTGGAGCATTGTGCAACATTGTGCACTGAGGACAACCACACTTAATATGTACCATAAAAAAGCAGACACACTATTCTCTTTTATATCCACATAATAACTGACTGGTGGAAATAACAATAATCTATTCAGGGCTAGATTGCTGGCACCATACAAAATAACATTGGTAATAGCAAAACTCCCAGAGATCCCAGAAAGGTTACATACACAATATCATTCCTCAGACATTTTATTTTATTCCATGTTTTTAAAATGAAATGCACTTGGGTGATGAATCTGTGGAAGCCATTTTTCTGGCATGATTTTTGTCCACATGTCCTCTTTTTTGAGGTAAGATTTTTCTGAATAATCATCTGAATCCTACTATGAATACTTCTATCTTGATGGCAGTGATCTTGCAGGATGACACTGCACCTTTCCATAAGACATGAGGGCTCGCTGAATGATTTGATAAATATTCAATTTATTTACATGCTATGGCCATCACAGCTACCAGATCTCAACCCAACTGAACACTCATGGATTATTTTGGACTAATGTGCTCTCCATTACAATCATATAACACCAACTGATTGAGTACACTGCCTGGAGAAAATAGTTAACTCCCTTTAGCTTGGATTACAGCACACAATGCTGTGGCCAAAATATGTGTAAAAATGATTCCTCATGCTTCCAAAACCATTCTATCAAACTTTTGAGACCTAAAGTATGGCCATGCCATCAAGGAAGAAAAAATCCATACATGTGATAACCTGGTTATTCAGTAAATTCAAGAAACTGACTTAATTTTATTGCCTAAACCTGACCAACGAAAGCCAACCCAGATCATAACACTGCCTTCAGAGACTTGTACAGTGGGCAGTGTGCATGAGGGCCACATCAATTCATGTGCTTCCATTTCTTACCCTGATGCACCCATCGCCCTATAATAAATCTGGACTCATCAGACCACATGATCTTTTTCCATTGCTACGAAGTAATATGCTCACTAGGAAACTGAAACCTCTTGCAATTTTTTTTAACCACATTTCTTCCAGAAGGTTCAGCACTATCCTTTCAGGTATTAATAATGCATGGGCAGTTTCTAAATCAATTTCAATGTTTTCCTTGCATGTTGCAGGCCAATAATTTAACCTTCTGAAAAGGTTTTTTTTTTTTTTTGGCCAGGTAGCTTGTTGAAGAGTGGAGTTTATTTCTCCGGCAAAGTTCTAAGGATTTGTAGAATTTGACCTAAGGTGCACTGGAGCTGATGTGATGGTTTGAGGTGGGCCAAGACCATCATGTTGTTTATTTTTTTATTATTCTAAAAAAGTCTTCCTTTGGTAACAGTACTTAAATCCAGTGTTTAGAGGGCTACACATCACCTGACATAGCCTTACCTAAACATATAAAAAGGCTTATTCTAAGTTAAAAGATTACATGATCTCTAACATAGTGAATTGAAATACGTTATGTGTTATGACCTTTTCCTGGATAGATTACATAAATATGCAATGAACACTACATTTGTAGGTAAGTGTACAGTGATGTGTCATAATGATCACCTTTAGAATGAAGTAGAAGCACTGACTGTGTGCCAGAACCCGTCGCCCAGCCTCAGCACCTGGTCTCACTAATCCTCTTGTGGCTGAATGGGCACAAATCTCCACTGCCACACTCTAAAACTGAGTGGAAAGCCTTCCTAAAGAGTAGCGATTAGTATGGTACTTCATGTTACTACAGCTTTTTCAAATACTAAAAGGTTCTAATGAAAGTCAGCCGAAATAGCAGGCCTGACAAAATCATTTTATATGATAGATAATATTCCATAATTATGTCACTAGGTATAAAGAACATAATGATGTAATGTAGCCCAGACTACAGAAAGTATTTTCCCTTCTTAATACAGAATGTTAGTCATTAATCCTATTACCTTGTGATCTCAAATTGTAATATATAAAAAAATATATATGTTATTTATTAATTTATTTACTTGCTTACTTACATTTCAAGTGAATTTTATAAATAATTCTGTTGCTATATTCATAGATCTGGACTTTACAATGAATGATTATTTACTGCACATTTAAATAGAGTAAGAGATCTGCAGATGCTGTATACGTGTCATTTCCTGGCAGACTGATGTCTTTTTAATGATACAGTCGTGTACCCTGTCAATACCCTGGAACCATGAGTCAGAATTATAGTAGATTAGGATCTCTGCATTGTTGCATAGTTGACATCTATCTCAATGAGAAATACTGCACATACTCTGCATTAAACACAACACTAAAATAGCTTGGTTCCTGTAGCCTTGTACCCATACGTTCCTTGTGCCAGTGGTAAAGAGAAGTCAGATTCTGGTGTGCTTTGTTCTGCATTGAGGAAGTGAGCTTATGCCTGAGCTGCACAGATCTGTGGAGAGATATGACGATGCTGCTCGCTCCAGCATATTGCAGCTCATCTCAGGTACAAAAGGTGCCAAACTGTAACTGTAACAAGAGAGTGGTGAGACAAGACCACAGACATGCTTAACAAAGGGTTTCTAAACTGTGCTAAAATTAGTTTCACTGCATGTGTCATACTTTATAAGTTTTCATTTGTTACTTATATTATGCACATAGGTGATCTTGGGTCAAACTGAATTTTATGGTTAGATTAGATCTGTGATGTATCATGGTAGACATTTTGAAAATCAAATCAAACTTTAACTTTATTTGCTTTGTTTGCATGATGTTCTTAAACTGAATACAGTTTTATGTGCCCTCTGCCGACCAGAACCATTCCCTACAGATAATTAAAATCATGTGGGAGCCACTGAGCGCCAATTGAACATTTTTTCCATAGAAAGAAGGATGATTGAGAATGCCCTTTGCTTACCTTCAGTTGTGAGTCATTTGGTCATAGCAAAATGAATAGTCTATGTAAGTTATTTAAGTTATATTTCACCATAGGGTAAAAGTGATTGTTCATAATAACTTTGTATTAATATTCTTTGAATCTTTCATCAAAGGAGATAAGCAAACACAAACCATGGCAGCAAATGATCTCATAACAAAGCCAAGCATAGCAAGTTTTTCTTGAATTTATCTCTAATATTGTGAATTGTAATGTGATAGAGCATATATGGAAATAAATAAATATTTAATAATTAAATAATACTTCAATTATTTAAGTATTAATGTTCAAATAGGAGAGATAGAATTTCATACCTTCTTATTGTTTTTTCCCCCCATGTTTTTATTGTTTTCAATATCATATATTAATTCAATAATTCAATTCCTGTGTGCGTGGAGTTTGTATGTTCTCCCTGGAGGGTTGGCGGAGTGAGTTTTGTGCATACTTGGCCCAGGCAATGAACTGGCTCCAGGAGTGCTGATGATCATGACAGAAGATACGGAGGTATCTCCTGGATCTTAGGCTTGATTTGGGGCCATTGCTTTGAGGGTGGTATCCAGAAGATAGGCTTACCGTCACACCCCAGAGTTGAAAAAAGACTTTCCAGAATCTCGACAGGAACTGCAGTCCCCCGTCAAAATGGGTGCTTTTAACATCCTCAGGGATCCCAAAAATCCAGAAAACCTGATTGAAGAGGGTTTTTTTTCGCAGAGGGGAGACCTTTTAAAGAAACCAGGCGACAGGACTTTGAAAACCGATCCACTATGATCAGGATGCAGGTGTTGCCTTCAAAGCAGGGAAGGTCTGTGACAAAGTCTACTCCTGGGTGTGACCAAGGACGCCGGGGAATTGGTAGGGGTAGCAGTTTTCCCGAGGGTAGGTGTCTGGGTGTTTTGGTCGTGGCACATTCCCGGCATCCTCTAGCCATCTTCGCCCATGTTTGGCCACCAGGAACGTTCTTCGAGCTGTGAGAGGGTTTGATTGGCCCTGGGGTGACCAGTGCCCAGTGACAAGTGCGCTTGGTGAATAAGTGAATCACATTGAGTTGCGGGACATAGATTTGATTGGGGGGACATTCAGGTGGGGAGGGCTCAGAGGCAGTGGCTTGTTGGATTTCATCCTCCAGCACCCACTGGATAGGAGAGACAAATAGGGTCAGGGGAAGAATGCTGTCAGGGTGTTCCAGGTTCTCGTCAGGCTCGTGGAGGCGGGAGAGAGCATCAGCTTTGGTGTTCTTTGTTCCTGGTCGATACGAGATGGTGAAACGGAACTGAGTAAAGAACAGCGCCCATCTGGCCTGTCGGGGATTCAGGCGCTTTGCTTCTCGTAGGTACTCGAGGTTTCAATGATCGGTGAGAACTGTGAAGGGATGTCGTGCCCCCTCCAACCAGTGTCTCCATTCCTCCAGAGCCAATTTTATTGCGAAAAGATCTTGGTTTCAAATGTCATAGTTCTTCTCTGCCTGAGACATCTTTCGTGATGAGCTTTAGGTTTGCCTTTTAGAAGATCGGTGAGTGAGGATACGAGTAAGCTGTAATTTTGAATGAATCTTCTGTAGAAATTGGCGAAAGCTAAGAAACATTTAATCACTGTTTGAGATTAGATGGAATGGGCCAGGTCCGCATGGCCTCCACCTTCCTCTCGTCCATCTTACCATGGCAGCTAATGTGATAGCCAAGAAATTGTACGGAGGATTGATGGAAGGAACACTTTTCTCCTTTGAGAAACAGGTGATGTTTTTGGAGTCGCCGGAGAACTTCAGTTACATGGAGGTGGTGTTCGGTCTTGTTTTCCGGAGTAGATAAGAATGTCATCGATGTATACCAAGACAAACCTAAGCACGACCAGAACACCTCATTCATGTAACCTTGGAATACGGAGGGGGCATTGACCAGGCCATACGGCATGATGAGGTACTCATAGTGCCTGGTTGGAGTGATAAACGCTGTCTTCCATTCGTCCCCCTCACTTATTTGAACGAGATTGTAGGTGCTCTGGAGATCCAGCTTAGTGAAAATCCGTGCATCTCATAGTTGTTCTAGGGTGGCAAGGATGAGAGGAAGTGATTTTGTTTAAGGCTTTGAAGAAGAAACTAGAAGCAGCAGAGGTCGTGGACACTCGAATATACCCTTGACGAAGGGCCTCCTCAATGTACTCTTCCATGGCTTTCTGTTCAGGAATCATCAAGGAATAGATTTTCTCTATGGGCACTGGTTCACCAGGGATGAGATCAATGGCAAAGTCCCATGGTCAATGTGGGGGTAGTTGTGTGGCTCGAGATATTGCTCACCAGAGGTCCAGTTGTGCAAGTCCACCAGCTTTTGTATTGAGTCCATGCCCGTCGGGTTCATTTTTGTGGGTCACAGAATAACAAAGATGCAGAAAACCCAAATGGGTGCTTTTATTGATAATAAAAGGGGTATGGTTGTGGATGAGATGTAGATAAGGAGAGTCTTATCTGGTATGGTGCCGGAGCTGATGGACGGATGATCACAGACGGGAAGGATGATGAACACGACACAGAGGTAGGAGAGACGATTAGACAAGAGGACAGGAGACGAGGCGTAGAACGATCGCTGTGAATAGCCGATCATGGAGTCCTTTTCCGTAATGGAGATCAGGTGCTGGGCGATGGGAAGTGAGGTGTATTTATCTTGTGCTGGTGATAAGGTTCAGGTGTGTGTGTTTAGAATTTGCGTGATTGGGGACGTTGACTGAGGGCGGAGCCTGGTGTTTCCGTGACACCCTGTGCTTGGTGGGTTTCATCCGGGTACTCCGGTTTCCTCCCCCTGTTCAAAGACATGCAAATAAGCTTGATTGGCATTCCCAAAATTGCCAGTAGAGTGTGAATGATCATTTGTGTGTGTGTGTGTGTGTGTGTGTGTGTGCCCTGTGATGGATTGGCACTCTGTTCAGGGTGTACCCTACCTCGTACCGAAAGTCTCGTGGGATAGGCTGCAGACACCCTGTAACCTTGTGTACAGGATAAGCTTTATAGAGGAATGAATAAATTTATATCTAGATTCCTCTAGGTGGTATAAAATATTTTATAACAACAATGCACATTCAACTTCAACCCTGCCATGTAAACATTTTAGTAGTGTATTTAACACACCATGAATGTTCTTAGTTAAGTTCCCAATATTTTTAAATTGCATATACTGTTTTTATCTATGCTAAAGCTGCACATTTTGCCACCCCCCATGACAAACTGTAATAATGTACTACATACATATTTTATATTTCTAGTTATATAGTTTAATATGTATGTGAATGTTGACCAGAGGTCTTTCCACGGTCATAAAAGATGGGAATAAATACAATTTCCACGGTCATAAAAGATGGGAATAAATACAATGGTCACGATTGACCTCTACAGTCCCTAGTTGGACTACAGAGATTCCTAGATGGATGGATGGATGGAGTTATATAACTTACTTAACGTAAATACAAATGTAAATACTAAAAAATAGACAAAGTGGGAGGGATTGATGTCATTGATCACTAACAACCGAAGGTAAGAATTTTAATAGTCAAAAGATCTTATATGCCACTATGTTACTTACTGTATGTAATGATGAGGTTGTTGGTATAGCAAAATAATCAATGATGGAGCCATGTTATGTGGCCCAATATATAGTGCTGTTACAGCCCTGAACAGCATCCTATAACAGCATGATCTATTTTTGTAGAGAATATAAACTGCAAATAAATATGAAGTGTAACAAATTGTACAATGTAACAATGTAAAACATTATCATTCAAATGTTTTGTATTTAGCTTATAGTAATCAACTTTGATGTCCAGTAGGTAATATGAACCACAATTTGGAATAACAATAAGTATTCCTACTTGCACTCAGCAGGCACTTGATTAATATGATTTGCATAACATTTCCAGGTGTGATCTACACATCCATGCCGTGAATCTTCTCTTCTGACTCCAGATATTAATTACAAAGTTTGTTGGAAATCATGAGAAATATTAAAAACAATACAAAAAAATAAAAAAGGCTTACATGCCTTCCCCCTACCAGATTAAGTTCCACTAAGGTTTTTGACAACAGCACCTTATCACAGCACAGGGACTACCAAATGCAACAGGTTCCCACACACAACTTGTGTATCACATCTTTTTTGTACATGAAACAATTGTATGTCTTCTGCATGTTGTACCATTATCTCTCTCTGCTTTTATTTAGTAATTATTCCTTTACTAAATATTGAAAGTGCCTAATAAATGATGTAAATACTCCCAAATGCAGCAAAACCAGTACTTGCGATTTCTCAAAGCATCTAAAAAAATAATACATAGAAATAAAAAAAAAGTTCATATATAAATGTAAATATACAGTACACACGCACGTACACACAAACACACATAAAAATCGAAGCTCTTTTTTTTTACTTGTAAGAGAATTTTTAGGTATCATCATCGCCATCAGCATCATCATCACCAACATCATCCTCATCATCATTATTATTATTAGTAGTAGTAGTAGTAGTAGTAATAGTTACTCCTACTTGAAATTAATTTCCTGTGTACAAAGTATCAATGTTTATCTTCAGCATTATTTCAGCTTTAAGTTGTATCAAGGTCATAGAAGCGATCAGGAAGCTCAACTCCCTTCCAGCTTTGCCTCCCCTGTGCTCTTCGGCCTCTCCCACCGTTATACTCTGACTCCTTCATTTCACACTCACACACACACACACACACACACACACACACACACACACACACACACACACACACACACACACACACACA
>JAQMYL010000038.1:13702359-13717779 GCA_030014365.1 Clarias pachynema
ATATGTTTCAATAAAATATTGCTGTTGAATTTTGGTGTCTTATTCAGTTTTGCATTATGTTATTGTTTTGAACATAAGTTTAACAGTTTTGAAAACAGTATGTAAGCATGTGCAAAATGTCCTGTACGTACAAAGATTTTTGGCAGTTGTTGTGTCTGAGTGAGAAAAGAATTCATGCAATTTGAGAGATGTAGTCATTGAATCCATTTTGTGCCAAAACAATGATAATTGATCCTCAGTTTAGCCCACATAGACTTCTGTTGTTCTCATTGTGTGAAGAGTTTTGCAAAAGTGACCTAAGTATTGAGAAATGTGTCCTAGCGTCCGTAAAAAACTGTATTCTCTCTGTATAAACTCAATTACCTCACCTCTGTTGTTCTCTAAGTTTTTGTGTTATTTAAGGGTTTTTTTTTTTAGGTTTATTTAAGGTTTTTCAGTGTTATTTGTAACGAGGATGAGAGAAATGTAATTTCGATTCTCTATACAGTATGTATGCACTGTACATGTAGCAGAATTGACAATAAAGTTGACTTTGACTTTGATAGTGTTCACTTTGAAATTCCCTAAACTAAATAGGGAATATATTAAATGTTTAATATATTAAATAATATATTTATTGTATAACAGCTTTAAACTTTCTAAAAAATAATTGATTATCACTGAAATGGGAAAGCAGAGGTTTTTAACTAATTAAGCAAACTATTCCCATAGGCAAAGGAAACAGGTTCAGATAGGCATGAAATTGCATTCACCTTGTGTGCCCTAATTATAGCCACCAGCACCATCTCACCATATGTCATATATGGAGAGCAGTGATTTCATTTAATGCTTCATAACTCTCTATGACTGATATGGATTTTAGCCAATTAAGCCATTTTAGTACTTTATTATCTTATTCCCTAGTTGCATTTATCATTTATGAATTAATTGCTAAACAATGTTTAAACAGTTGTTCCTTATTTAGATGAGCACAGAGTAGAAATTGTTTAAAAACATTTACATTGTCTAAAAAATGTACAAAAACTGTAATGATGTCTTTACATTAATAGTCATCCTACTGGGCATTCTCTAGAAAGTATATGTTAAAACAGTAATATATACTTTACAACGGATTGATGTGTGTCACTTCTTTAGGTGAAAATACGATTTGCTAAATGACAAAGATTCTACACAATAAACAGGCCATCTCACTTTCATTTTTATAAAAATAAATTAAATCCTTATCCATTTCACTAATCTGTGCACACATGCCATGAAATTGCACAGGAGCAAACCCAGCACACAGGCTTGTTCATGCTTATACTGTATACATATGGCTTTTTCCTGTATATCTAGATAAGGTGATTCTGTGATTAATGTCTGTTCATCATATCTGCCCCAGACATTTTTAAAAAAGACATGTAGCAGCTGGCCATCCATGCCAATCTACAATCAATGAGTCAGACTGGTAGATGAGGTTTACATGCCTAATTGAACTGCACAATTACTTAACTTGTACAAAGTAACCAGACAGCATAGCTTATATGACCTGATCTGTCATCACTGGCTTATCTGGGGCATGAATTATGTAGAAAAATGGGGCAAATCAGTGTTCTGCAAAATGAAATATAGAAAGGATTTTTTTTTACATGTTTATCTTGCAAGCTCTCAATGAAAAATTACATTGTTCAATTGGATGCTAAAAATAAATAGCACGTACAAACATTCAAAAACTCACTACTAGTTTGGTCAACCTAGACTGTAATATATAGTTTATATAATCTTGAAGATATTTGAAGTAAGTTTTTATTAAAATTTGTTCACCATTTACATGTAAAAGTTGTTTTTTTTTTACAAAGCCTTTGTAAAATATGTTCCTGAACTAAAATGCGTTTTTAAAAGAAGCTTTTTTCCCCCTTTTTTTACTTAAAATAAGAAATATACTTATTTAAAATGTAATTGTTCTCTTTAGAAATTAGGTTAATTCACAACAAAGGAAAAACAGCAAGGAGCTTTTCCTATTTACGAATCCATCTTGAAGCTGTTTGAAAAGATGTCACAAGTCTGCAAAGATTTATCAGCAATCCTATTAAAATTTTCAAATATGAACTAGACATTAAACTTAAATTTTCTTTCGAGTTTGATTACTTGCAGAAATCCATATGTGTTATATAAAAAATGGCAAAAATACTTAAAAAAGAAAAAGAAGTTGTTTCTCTGAACTGGAAGTGCAAAAAACGCAGATGGAAACTCATGAACCTGTCACAAATCAAAACATTGTGGTCCCTTAAACCCTATTAATAGATTGGAAACAGACAGGAAACAAACACTTCTGTCTGCCTCAATTCCTCTGGGACATCTATGTCAATTATTTATATAGCTTCCTGTCTATCACAATTATTAATACATGTCTCATAGAGTTTTTCATTTAGATAGTCACGCAAGAAAACTGTTAAAAAATTAAACACATTGATCTCAGAGATCTTAGTGAATTTAACACATTGATCTCAGTGGAGAATATATTTAAGTGCAAAAGCTGGGTGTTAACATCACTAGCAGACTTAATATGGTGATAAAGTATAATTTTTGTTATTTGTATGACACAAATAATTGTTTTAACAAATAATAGTTAAAACAATTGACGTGTCTTTAGATCTAAGGAATTTGAACATCATATCAATTATTTAGAAGTTCTTGCTTTTGTTAGTATAATTATTATGCTTAATTTTTATAATAATGGCAAAATTATGGACTGACTGTAGACCCTGTCTGCTTTTTTTGTTCATGGACTAAGAAGAGCTCCCATAATTCAATCATGCATGTTTCTTGAAGGAAAAGAAAAATAATGTGCTATAGATGCTCAATAATCAAGTTCATTTAATTAATTAGTTCTCACTCATTGACCCCCAGTGGGTTACACTGTCCTGGCCAGATGGTAAGTTTTCTGTATTTTTAATGCACAGCTTTGGAGAAGCTTAACACTGATAGGCCTGCCAATGTTAATTTGAATGTCATTAAACTTTGAGTGAATGGAGTCGGGTTAGGGTGGGGTGTATGTATGTGCATTAGTGCTGTTGTCTAGTGTGTGTGTGTGTGTGTGTGTGTGTGTGTGTGTGTGTGTATGTGGGGTTTGAGGAGTAATAATGTTTGGATGGGGCTCCACCTGCTGCCACCTGTCAATATTCAAGTCCTATATAAGGATCTTTCCTCCTCAGGGAAAAATAGAGTGGGGTTTGGTGC
This sequence comes from Clarias pachynema, assembly GCA_030014365.1. Taxonomy (NCBI): domain Eukaryota; kingdom Metazoa; phylum Chordata; class Actinopteri; order Siluriformes; family Clariidae; genus Clarias; species Clarias pachynema. Next base: position 13,705,579 of record JAQMYL010000038.1, read on the forward strand.
TCACAAATCCTCTGGACCTGTGTAACAAAACAAGACAAGGGAACAGCAAGAACCTGTAGCTGATTTGTTAAAAATATCTCTAAGAAAATAGTTGTTTATCTTTATCACTGGGGAATTATAATATCCGATTTGGACATCTAATAAAAATGATGAAGCCATGCACACCGGCCTGTGTGGATTTGGGTCCTGAGTGTGAACCCATAGCCATGGAGAAGTTTCAGAGTGTGGTACGGAAGAGGGTGGCAGCCAACGCCCGAGAGAGGAAGAGGATGCAGGGCTTGAATACAGCTTTTGACCAGCTGCGCAAAGTTGTTCCTCAGTGGGGTCAGGACAAGAAACTTTCTAAGTATGAGACCTTGCAAATGGCTCTAAGCTACATCATGGCCCTGAACCGCATCCTGACTGATTCCAGTAGAAACAGCGCACCTCACAGGCAATGGCTGGACCGGCAGTATGAAGGCCTGCAGTCAGAGAGCTACCCCTGCATTGTGAGGTATAGCTCATCCACTGAAAACGAGTGCATGTACACCTCCTTCTCCTCCCAGCATCAGAATTTCCAAGTCCTAACTTAGACTGAGACAAGCTGGAGTGTTAATATAAATCTCCTATTCTGTGGATACAGGACAGTAAATACATTTGTATTACAATTATTTTTCAAGTACTAGTCCATATTTTTATTGATCAGCTCTGATTAGCTTAGGTCAATATTATTTTAGCCTAATGCCTAATTATGGTTATTAATTTATTATGTAGAGAGTAGTACTGGTTCTCCGGCAAACTTTCTATTGCTTTGTATCAAATCATTTGATTAATGTGTGGAAGCTTAGTTAAAGCTTAGTGTACAATAATATCTGTAAATATATGCTTACATTTTTTCTTGTTTTGCAATTTACTGTTAAATGTGATTTGTCGGCGGTTTTGTGTACTTTATCAGTAGCAACTTTCATTGTATACCATGTATAATGTCTAGTGAATAAGAAGAAAAAAAACTTGATAAGTTCAGTTTCTTATGTTCTAGACCTGGATCAGCACACAATAAATTGTTCATGACAACTAATGACAAGATTTATGGTTATTCCTTGAATTCAATTGACATGCCTTGAATTAAAGAGCAATTTGATTGATTGTCATATTTATGTCACACGTATTGTGTTCTGTTTCATATAATATTTAAATTTAAATTTGAGTTTAAATTTGTTTGTTATTTTTTTTAAGTTCCAGATTTACTGCAGTAAATCTAAGAGCTGTCAGATGTTTGTCAGTCCTGGTGAGCTTACTGCCCAGATAAACACTTGGCTATTTCACCAGACCCTTGTGTGTCATTAGATAAGGGGGATCCAAGTAAACAAGTCTCTGCTATTACTTCACAGAAAGCATAAATCATGTTTATAGCACATGTGACGTCACATCAAAAGGTCCTGATCATTAACTCATCTTTGTTAACAATAGTCCACTCAGTAGTGATGATATACCCTACAAGATATCAAAATTAATGAAAAAATTTATGTTCACCTGGGCCCAGAACAAGACCAGGAAAAATAATCGTTTTATTTTATGTGCCAAGATAAGTTAGGCTAGGCTGGATCGATAATAGTCTATAACAGAATACAGAGAGGACATCAAGATTGTGAACCTGTTTAAAATCTTATCAAACCCTATGAATCCCAGACTAATAAAAGCCTTAGAAGCTGTTCATGTTTTGTTATTATGACAATAAGGATAAGTATAATTGAAATTTACCGAATGCACAGGCCAAAGACTGGACACAACCATTCATTCAAGGGTTTTTCTTTCTTTTTCTTTCCCCTTTATTTAAAATTTTAAAACTATTTTGCAGAACAATACTGAAAGCCTTAAAATGAATTATATACTAAGATAAACAGTGTGAACTAAGCAAAATGTTTCACATTTGAATTTCTTCAAAGCAGCCACCTTTTGCTTCAATGACAGCTTTGCACTCTTGGTATTCTCTTAATCAGCTTCATGGCCCTGTCACTTCGAATGATTTCCAACAGTCTTGAAGGAGTTCCCATCAATAGTGAGCAAAAAGTAAATGATGGCGGCTACTTTGAAGAATCTAAAATATAAAACTTTGGTTTTCATGTCTTCTGCATTGCTCTACAATGTAGAAAAGAGTTGATATAAAGAACTGGTCCTGTATGTGATACAGGTGGTGTTTAATGCTAATGTAAAAGGGAGCCATCTGCAGCGGGTGAACAGATATGCTGATACCATTCAAAGAGTCATTATACCTTACTCGTTCTCTGAATATCTTTACACTATGTCACAATTTACATCTTTACAATATATCTTTCTTGAAAACTGTGATAATATGAAGGGTGGTCTGATAATTTAAGATAATTTAACGGGTGTTTGTTGACTTAAACAATTTAAGTGAATTAAGTGAGTTAAACTAAAATGGGGCACAACCACTGATACGCCAGACCTTACAAGCTCTCTTGAATGGAGGGAGAAAATTAAGCTCTTTTTTGTTCAGTGAGTGTGTGTAATATGTCTGTTTACAACAATGAAGCTTGAGCAGCTTGGTCTCAGGTCAAGACGCACAGACAAATGAACAAAAAGCGAATATGCCACTTTTAATCAGTGTATTTTAACAACCATAATACCACTCGTGTTATCGCCATAACGATTATTTATAGCTGTCACTGTGGTTCCTATATAAAATAACATATATTCATTTTATGATTAACAGGACTTCAGCTGTGCTATTGTGTTTTATATGTTCCATATGTACAGAAGTGTTTGTCATACAAAATATGTTGTATGTAAACATTTGTTCATACACTACACTCTTCACTTATTTTATAGAAATAAAGGATTGCCGGGGTAGATAATTATAATCAGCTAGATGCACATATACTATTTCTACATACAAATAATGTATTTGAAGTGATATCGGTTTTCTTGGCATTGAGAGCCTTCTACATTTTCACTTTTGCTCCACACTTTTAAAGCAAGCTATTACAATGTTTTGTCTTATTTTACGTCAGGTTACGAAAAAAAAAAGAAAAGAAAAAAAAGCATCCCGGGTGTCTCAATTTCATCAATGGACCTTTTTTGTTTAGAAGAACAATAAAGTCCAGCCTCCTCCTTTCAAAACCCAATCACATCTTCTCTGACGGTGGTCCAGGGAGAAGGTATAAAAACAGGTGGTACCTATTTCCAACCAACAGATCGCTTCTTATAGCTATTAAAAGCACTGATTTACACAGAGCACCTCAGTAACCAGCATGCAGCACAGAAACGTTAGGGCAGCGAGCCACCTGAGCAGTCAGGTAGAGTGTGAAATGGAGAGTGTAGGAAAAAGAGGGTGGGTCAACCAGGCATACTGTGGAACCCCTCCATTAGCAAACCACTCCATCAGCACTGTTTACCCCAACATTTCACCCCATTTTGGTGCACCGGACCCCTACCAGACTGAGGCTATGGTCCTGAATCAACAGCCGGAGAAAAAGAAATCTGGATGCTGCTCTGCTTTCCTACGAGGAATTAAAGGTAAATGTACTTTGAAACCTGTTATCTATTCTGTTTTGTGTATCAGACCTAATACACTGTCTCTCTAAAAGCAATCTACCTATAAAGTATATCCATTTTCAATATTAGAGATGACTAAATATAATAGTGTTGAAATAGTGTCCAGTTATTAATTTGCTGCACTGTGGGAGACAATAAGTTTGATTACAAATGAGCATGTATTTGTTTGTTGTTGTTGTTGTTGTTGTTGTTGTTGTTGTTGTTGCAAGAAGAAACTAATTCTTATTTTATAGGACTGTGGGGAACCACACTGACAGAGGACACAGCAACAAACCAAGAGCTCTTTCTCAAAACAACTCTCAGAGAGTTATTTGTCTACATTCTTTTCTTAGTGGACATATGTTTATGTAAGTACGAAGATTTTTAATATTTTCCACAGCAGTTACCTTATATATGTTTTCGCATAAATGGGTGAGCTATACTGGTAAATACATAGACGTGTACAACATTTCAGTATATTTAGGCTTACCTCAGCTATTGCCTGTTTCAGCAGTTGTAATTGGATTGCTATGACTTGTGCATGACGAATTTGCACAGTGATGTGCCATGTCTGTCTTATGAATAGGCGCTCTTTATGTATTAAGGAAAATAAATTGAATGGGAAATAATTCAAGAACGTCATTGGAATTATCATCCTGTCTGGTGACCAATGTTTGTACTATGCCCTTGTTTATTCTACTACTTTGTGCCATTATCACTGCTGATCAGCCTCAGCGTAAGTACCCATTATAAAACGTCAGCCAAAGCGCCTGGTTTGCACAGACCATTGTCTAGAGGAAACATTAATACTGAAAAGAATACACGCAGGGCTCTGCTGTGTTCTCCTGATAAGAGCCAAAACCAATCCATTTAGTCTTTGTATAGGTAGATGTCCTTTGTTTAAGTCAGCTATTTGCATCCTACTGGGTCTTTGTTCTTTAAACAATTCACCCTCCCATAACTGATGTCTTTTAGTTTTTAGGATGATGCCATTGCAAAGGATGACTGTTGATTAAAACATCCAGCTGTGATAGATCTTTAGAGTGACTAATACAGACTTGCAATGAAACTGAGTATTAATAACTATGTTGCCTTTCAGTGACCTATGGCATGACCAGCTCAACCACCTATTACTACACTAAAGTCATGAATGATTTGTTTGTGAATTCATTTGAGTCCATTGGCACCATGGAAGATTTTTGGACAGTGAGTGGTTTTTCATTATCCTGTTGTATACTTCCCCCTCTTCTTTTTCTTCCTGTTTTTCTTCTTCCAACACTACCATCAAGAACAACATTATTATTATTATTATTAGATCTAATGTATTAATCTATCTACTTAAATATTAGATAGTAAGTACTAGTAGCAGTTTTAGGTACAATTTAGGTACAATTGACAAATGAAATCTAAAACTTTAATAAAAAATATTTGTATATCAGCTATAAAATATGTACAGCCTACAGTAACTATATAAAGTGGAGTTCTGTTCTGCCCCTTTTAATGATATAAGATCACATAACATAGTGCATATTTAGTCAAAAGAGTTTTACTGAGATCTGACACTGATGTTGGATGCACAGGCCTGGTTTGCGAAAAACACTCCAATTGTTGCCAAAGCGTTCAGCTAGGTTGTGGTCAGGGCTCTGTGCAAGCCACTCAAGTTCCTCCATGCTAAGTTTGTCAAACTATGGCTAGCATGTCTATAAGCATAACGTTTGAAAGAACAATAGATGAGATTAGGGAAATTTGAGAATTTTTTAAAAATAGGATTATAAGATGCATTAATGTACAGTCCAGTAAAAATGAACATTAATAGGTCAATTTGTGATTAAATGAATCAGGTTCACTTATACACCTTTTCTAAAAGATTACAACAAATTCATTAAAACCTCTTTTGTCTTAATGCCCTTAGTACACTGAAGGTCCTCTAATTGATGGCCTTTACTGGACCACATGGTACAATGACCAGCCTCTTGACACTGGCTTACACTCCTTCATTTACTACGAGAACATGCTCCTGGGAGTCCCTCGTATACGGCAGATAAAAGTCAAAAACAATTCGTGCAAGGTTCCCACAGACTTTAGTACTGAAATCGCAGACTGCTTTGATGTGTACAATGCACAGAAAGAAGAGTCAAGTGCGTTTGGACTGGTCAACGGAACAGCGTAAGTGAAGCCATATACCTGTTTACTATGACTTGACTGTACTTGTATGCTTAATGGTGATCGCAATCATTCTGAAATAAACAGTAAGCAATTTTTACATTGTTTACAAGCCAACAACATATAAAACTATCTTATTAATTGTCTAGTAGTTGAAGTTGTGAAGTAATTTTGACTGCACTTGACTGTATTATAAGATGCTGCTCTGGTTTTACATTAGACAGCTACTGTTTAAGCCATATTTAGTTTCTGTGATTTTATTTTCCGGCAGCTGGACATACCACACAGAAAATGAGTTGCTAGGGTCAAGTTACTGGGGTTTGCTGGCCACATACAGTGGAGCAGGGTACTATCAGGACCTTGCCTTGACCAAAAATGAAAGTGCTACTATTCTGGCAGAACTCAAAGATAACCTGTGGCTGGACCATGGAACCAGAGCTGTTTTCATAGATTTTTCCACATACAATGCAAACATAAATCTCTTCTGTGTTATAAGGTACTAAATATTATATAACCATATGCATAAATTAATATATCATACACTCAGTTTGCATGGAGTGACAAAATCATTCAGTCTTGTCGAAGTGCTAAAATATCACTCTGTTTCTCAGTTTGGTGGTTGAGTTTCCTGCCACTGGTGGAGCAATAACTTCATACCAGATCCGGACAGTTAAGCTGATTCGGTATGTTACCTCATGGGATTACTTCATCATCGGCTGCGAGCTAGTTTTCTGTGTGTTCATCCTTTATTATATTGTGGAGGAAATCCTGGAGGTCCGAATACATAAGTGCTCATACTTTACCAATATCTGGAACATTTTGGATGTGGTAGTGTTACTGGTAAGTTGAAGATCCATCATAGCAAGTCACAAACAGTTATTTAAGCCAAATATATTGCTTCTGCATTTTTTTTTTTTTTTATTAAAAATACTAGAATGTTTTATATTTAATGTTTTATAGCTTGCTATTGTTGCAATCATCTTCAATGTATTCCGGACTGTTAAAGTAAACGACCTGCTTGGAAGCTTACTTAAAGACCCTAGCAGCTATGCAGATTTTGAATTTTTGGCATTTTGGCAAACTCAGTACAACAACATGAATGCTGTAAACCTATTTTTTGCTTGGATCAAGGTAAACATTGTCACAGTTCCTAAACCAAACATAAAACACTTTCTTTTGTATGTGTAATGCAAAATGGATAAGACTAATTGTAATACTGCTCTTCATCCCTGTAGATATTCAAATATATCAGTTTCAATAAGACAATGTCACAGCTGTCCTCCACATTGGCACGCTGTGCCATAGACATCCTGGGCTTTGCAGTCATGTTCTTCATTGTGTTTTTTGCCTATGCCCAGCTTGGCTATCTTCTGTTTGGTACTCAGGTTGAATCTTTCAGCACATTTCAAAAATGCATGTAAGTACTTTATTCCACAGTTGATATTGCATTCATAGTACATTTGGGAATGATACAATAATACATACATTCCCAATGGCCTGGTGCAGTTTCACCCAATTTCGGATCATCCTTGGAGACTTTGATTATGATAGCATCGACACAGCAAACAGAATCCTCGGGCCGATATATTTCTTCACCTATGTGTTCTTCGTCTTCTTTGTGTTACTGGTAAGTCCTCCAGTCTTGAATATATATGTGTCAGACAGTCAAAAGACATCACAAGCATGACTTTCTCTCAACCAACCTTGTTTTCCTCCACTGAACAGAACATGTTTCTGGCTATCATCAATGACACATACTCTGAAGTTAAGGAGGAACTTGCCTCCCACAATGATGAGCTCCATATTACAGACCTTTTCAAACAGGTGAAGCTGACTGGCTAGTTAAATAAACAAGACATTATTTATTTCATTTATTTTATAGTAGACACAGGCTGAATACTTGTAAACTGTACACTGACTGAAAACTATATTTCAGAGCGTGATGAAGCTGAAATTCAAAAAGGACAGGATCACAGATGTTCAGAAGGCCTTAGAAGGGTCAAAAGACTTGGAGTTTAGGGACTTCAGAGAAACGCTCAGAGAGTATGTCATATTTTTATTAATTTACCAAGAAACCAGAAATGAATGACTCACAGATATTAATGCTTTTTTTAAAAATCCATTTAGAATGGGTCATGATGATCAAGATATCTCTGAAGCTTTCTCCAGATATGATCAGGATCGAAATCATATTCTAGACCGTGAGGAGCAGGAGAAAATGAAACGAGAACTGGAGGAGAAAAGGGTTTCGAATATTTTTCCCTTAGTGTTTTCCTTAAAATGTTTCATTGTTTTAATACAATGTCTAAATAATTTTATTTTTACCAGAATGCACTCAGTGCAGAGCTTCACAATCTTACGCATGGAAATAATGGTGAAGACAACAAGAAGATGAACCCATGTTCTGTCAATCAGGAACAATTTGAGATGTAGGTTATGTGTACATACAGCACCCACTAATCCCCAAAGTTGTCATATAATCTATAATTTATAATGAAGGGAAAAAAAAGTAGTTCATAACAGTCCATTAAAAATAAAAAGTGCTCAATGAAAGCAAATTAGACTGCAAAGGCTCAGGTCCGACATAAGATGAAAATAAGGAAAGTATAAGGTACTGTAATTGACACAGGACTGGGCAACATATCACTGATATTGTCACTGTATGTGTTGTTGAGATATTATAATCTCTTTTTATAGACAGGCTAACAGGGATACAGGATACAAAATCTTAGAACTAGACTTGGAAAAGAAATTATGAAAGTGACTTTTTAAAGATACGTGACTTTTCTTGATTTTAATATATAACTTGATGTGTCAAATTAATCACATTTACAGCAAGTGCTGCAAGTGAAGAAAATCTTTTACTGCTTATTGTTTTTTTAAAACATTGCATCGGTACTGGCGTATCAGTATAGGAAAGAAAAAGTGATTTGAAAAAAATTTATTTTATTCTTTTAATGAGTTCAAATTGATCCATCTGGGCATAGATTGAAAAAGATGATTGCTTCCTCAAGATTGTGTACCAAAAGTGGTCTCTAGACTTTATTGGCTTTTTCCCCACTGTCCAACAGTTTTCTATTGGGTTTAGGTCTGGAGATGACCCGGCCATGGCTCCAAAAACTGAATACCATTGTCAGATAGCCAGTTTTTCCACTACTTTTTCAGTTAATCAGCACAAATCTTTGACCAGATAGGCTCAGATAGAATTAATGAAATCGCCTGTTTTTTGCTCAGGGAGAAGCATAATACATTGCATATATTTAGTCTTAATACCGCTATATTGTGATATTTATCATGTATGTATCATGAAATTCATGATAGTCATTTTGATATATCACCCACTACTAACTGTACCATAGTGTACAGACAGGATTCCATCATTGTGTTCTTTCTATTGTATTCCCATAAAACACAAATTCATCCTGCACCTGTTCTAAAAGCTATTACTGCTCTTATTTAGGTTGGTTAAACAAGTGGCTGAATTGGAAGGTACTCTAGCCATCACAATATGCAAGATTGACATGGTCATGGAAAGACTGGGATTGCAGGGCTCTGAAAAGGCAAACAAAAAACAAAACAATGGAAAAACACCTGCCAACCAGAAATGAGGTGAGGATCAGGTTTAGCCTTGCTGTTCTTCTTTCTGCATGAAATTTTATTCTCTGCACACAAGGTTCTGACGTGTTCTCATACTACTCATTACTCCGGAATGACCTTTGGTTATAGTTTTGTTTGTGTTCTAATTACAGCAAAGCGGGTGAAAATCTGGAAGGTGATGTTATAGTAAACCAGAGTGAGTTCCTATCCTCTTCATTGGCTGCTCGATTGAGAAATGAAGGATTTATCAGCTATAGTCTGGTCCACCATCACAGAGAACATTGTATCAACACATTACTGAAGCAAACATGTCCAAAATGCCTAAACCCTTAATTACTAGGAACCTTACAAACCTAGAGACTAGGAAAACTACACCTATTCTTGAAAATCTCTCTCTTATCCAGGGATATAGGGTAGATAATGGTAGATATTATTCTAGAAATAGACTTGACCTCTTAATTTATGCATATATTAGTACCTTTATGCAAACATTTCATTACAGGAACAAGAAGAAATAACCCTGTAGAAATGTTACTTCAGTGTGGACATTACATATGTATTTCATGTACTGTGTATTTGCCGTATTGTGAAACTAAAGTACTTGTCATTCATTTAGATAATTATAATGACTGAGCTCAACACTTTGTGACAGACGAGCAAGTGAGTTTGATAAATTCTGTATGGCACCTCAAAGGTCTGTGCTAGGGGTCTTAAAGTTTTAATTCTAAGAGAACCAGTCAGCCACTGCTGTGTCCGATAGCAAAAGACAATTCTTCAGCTTTGTCTCTCGTAAATTTGGATAAAGGCTTTTGCTGAACATATGTACAAAAATATAAAATGAAACTAAGAAAAAGACCCCAAATATATATTAAAACAGACACACATCAGATTAAGTGAGAAATTGAGCTCTAGCTTCACCTTCTGGCCAGAAAGTGAAAATAGATTTAATTTAAATTTAATCATCATGCTCTTGTGTGTAAAGTATGTGACTTTGCTAATGTTGATGGTTAATTTTGGAAAAACAAGCACATTAAAAAGCTTTTAATGTATTACATGTAATTGTAGGCATATTTGAACTTATTTATGATGTGCTGAATTGTGAATGTGCAATTACTTGAACCTGAAACAATTTATGCTTCAGATCTTAGATGTTAGTTGTAAACTATCAGCAACTGAATGTTAAATTTTTTTTTTATTAGAGTTGCCTCTAAATGTATAAAAGATGTATATGTATACGGCGATACAATATAAATGCTATTTTAAACCCCAAATAAAAAAAACATACATTAAACATGTTCCTAGTCCAATGGTTCATTTATTGAGACTCATTTAGACTTAAAATTATCAAATGCTAGACTGCATTCAAACATTTTACCTATTACATTCGGTTCCTGAAGCAACCTCAACAAATGTGATTTGAAACATGCATTTCAAATCTACAAAGTCCCGTCCCCCCCACCCCCCCCAAAAAAATCCCCAAATCTCATTTGTCTGGCTACTAGAGAAAATGGCACGCATATTTGTCAAAACTGCAAATGGAGAAAATCTACTGTAGGGTCTACAAATCAACAAATACAGCTCTCTACAAGGGTCTCAGGTCAGTAAAACTGAGCGACTGAAAATTAAGGCTTCTTTGTAACACTGAGTGAATTCAGCATGTCAGCCACACGGACATGTGTCGATCAAGAGCAGTACCGTTCTGCTCTATCCAGAAATAAAGGAGGGATGTACTGAATACCCTTTTCCATACCCAGTTATCAAAGGCTATTTACATAATCAACCAGAGTGACTCTTTCTTTAAAGTGAACGAGATTTCACTGTCAGTAAAACATAGTAAAAAGATAACATCATACACGCTGTATCAAACTCTAGAATTCTGAGAGAAATGAGGAGCTAATGTGAATTAAATATACACAACTGCACATAGAAATTCATTTACACTTCAACATTTACAAGACACAGGTCCAATGAACCCCAAAAAGTGCCTTTACTTACATGTGTTTACTGTGTCAGAATGCTTGTTTTGCTTCTTTAGGTACAAAATTTGAAGTCCATTGTGTGACTAACAAGCAAACATCAGCTATTTGGGGGGAAAATGAAAGTTTAAAATGCATCATTGTTTAGATCATGTACAGCATTTTGCAATGTACCTGTGCACTTCCTGTAATTGGCAATAAGGAAATATATTGTTGAATACAGATGGAGGGGGAAATGTGAAATGTACAGTTTATTATGTCCGACTCCATTAAAACAATGAAAATAAATTTCGCAAATAAATTCAGTTTCCTGCTGAAGGCGTTCTATAATCAAAATTTGCTTCTTTGCACTTACACCCTGATTCAGGTCAGTTCTGAATGTTTTCTGGGGAAAAAAAGTCAACGACTTCTATCAGTCTCTTTATTCTCTTCTAATTCGAGAAAGAGGGCTCCCACAAAGTGACTCAGATGTTGGACAGTGATGAACAAATCACTGTGTCTGGTAGCCAGCCATGCCAAAATTAGCCTGGTTCATCACAGGACCAGGCTGTGCCTGAGAGGGCTGAGTCCCAAAACTGCCGACCCAAGCAGGAGACTGTGACTGCCTGAAAGGAGAAAGCAAGTTTTTATTTATTTATTTCATATTAATTCTCTGAGGATCCTAAATATGGTGTCCATGGTTGACTTTTTTATATTTCATAACATTGATTTAATCAACAATTTGAAGTGTAATACATCTTTTAAGCTTGTTGGTGTAGAATACACTATGTAAGATTTTGTACAAATATGTAACTAGATTCCAATAACTTACATGAATATTTTGTGACCCATACTTTAAAAAAATCTTGATTATCTATACAGGTCCTTCTCAAAAAATTAGCATATTGTGATAAAGTTCATTATTTTCTGTAATGTACTGATAAACATTAGA
>JAQMYL010000038.1:13718955-13749412 GCA_030014365.1 Clarias pachynema
AGTCTAATGTTTATCAGTACATTACAGAAAATAATGAACTTTATCACAATATGCTAATTTTTTGAGAAGGACCTGTACATACTTAAAACTCAACCAACTTACTCCACTCCAAATCCCTGCTGATTCCATGTCTGTCCGTACATTCCATAGGAAGGTACTTGCCACCCATTTGTCATGTACTGGCCATACTGCTGGGGATTCCCATACATTTGATTCCAGTGACCCCACTGTCCATAATCCACCTGCTGGAAATAACCAAAATTCAGCAAAGAAGAAGGAGAAAAAAAAAGAAGAAAAAAAAAAAAAACTTAGTACATAAAAGTTATATTATAATATATTAATAAAGAACTATAAAATGATGCACACTTGTTCTGTTACAGGCTGTACAGTTTTTGCCATATCAGGTGACTCTTTGCCCCAGTAGCACTTAACAATATGGCCTTCAATAGTTGTTCCATTCACCGACACAATGGCATGGGCAGCACTTTCATGAGAAGAAAACCTGTGGACAAAAAAATAAATAAAATAAATAAAATAAGCAAACAAACCTTTCAGCATATGTCGATTCAAATTTGGAGCCAATAATGGAGATACATAGCAAGGCCATGTGCTTTATCTTAGCTAAAGCTTCAACAGTCAAACTTTTCTTGCCACAAGTTTAGAAAATCAAAATGTTCTAATCTGACTGGCTCTCTACACTCCTATCCCTTAGGTTTTCAGTTGCAAAGCAAACTTTTGAACAATGCTAGAATCCTGTATTTGTAAGTTAAAGTTGTGTGTAAAGCAATTAGTCGCGAGTAATCGGAGTTAATCTAATGTGTTTGCCAACATGCTACAGGAAAGTTTCTATTACTAAAGCAAGTGGATCTTGAACACATTTACGGACAGAATGTACCAGACTTTATAGCAAAGGTAACTTTGAATTTTCTAAGTGAGTCATGGGACAGGTAAAATGGTTCCAGTATAATCATTTATTGAAAATGCATTTCGTTGTTTTATTTTAGCTCTGGAATACCAAACAGGGAATCAGTTATTAAAACAAGCGTGGGGAGTATAAAGAAATAACTTTTCATTTTTCTCTTAACTTTTAAAGATTACTGTATTCATGACTATTTGCAAATGAATTTGCAACTGAAAATGTAAAATTTTTTATTTATTTTTTTAAAGCATCAACAAGGTACATCCACACTAGTGATGCGCGGGTCGGGTATTTTTCCAACCAGCGGGTCCCGTTTTTATGAAATTATTTGGCCCGCCCCAGCCCGCCCCGCTGTATCTATTTTTACAACCCGCCCCGCACCCGCAACCATTAAATGATGTAAATTCCCGACCTCAATTTCTCCCGCACCTCGTCTTCCATCTTGACTTTTATTTCTTTGTTTTTGTTGTGACTGGCAGCGGAATTGCACGCAAACATACATGGATTTTTTATTTAATTTTGTTTTTAATGACCCGCCCCGCAAATAAAGTGAGAATTTCTTTACCCGCCCCAACCCGACCCGTGGGTTACCCGACGACCCGCACTAATCCACACATATGGCTGCAATAATAAGCCATGTCTAAAGCCAGTAACAGCAGCTTTCTTAACTTCTTTGGCGCCATCTAATGGAATACTAGTGTAACTACACATCAAAACTGAAACGCAGTCTAAGCAAAAAAAAAAAAAACCTTAACTGCCTATTGAGATAACACAATACACATACACACAATATATACAATATACATAATGAAGAAGTGAAGACACAGATATAGATAGAATTGGTGTATGTGTACTGGAAACATGACATCAAGCTATTGCCAGTAATGGACCTGTAACTGAGGAGTTCCTTAAAATTTTGATTTACCCTAGACCAAAAAAATAAAAAATAAAAAATAAATGCTCTGAGGTCCTACCTGATAAAAGAATAGCCTTTCTCTGGGAAAACTCTGATTTCCATTATTTGCCCAAAAGGTGAAAACGTCTGTCGCATCAGGTGGTCTGTCAAAGAACGATATAAATTCCATGATAAATATGTAACACCAACCCCTCAAAATACAAGAATATTATGAATATTAGAATAATAGTGATAACACCATGTCTGAATTACCCGAGAGTCCTGATTGGATGCCACCACAGTATACAGTGCAGTTCTGTGGACTTGACTGGTTCACAACATCTTCATATCTCAACTGCTTTGGGCTGGCTAAGATTTTACAAAACAAATCAAGTATTAAAAACTGAGTACAAATAACTATTCTAAAACCTGGCCAGCAACTGATGCACAACACAGCAAAATGTTTACAGAGTACAGTTAGGTACTGTCTCAACACATCATTTTACCCTCAAATAAACCAAAATACACAGCCCTAAGCTCCTCCAGCAACAGGCTCTACCTACTGACTACTATGACAATTATACGAGGTGACTGATTTACTTACTGTCTTGAGTATTCTTAGGGGCTGGGGGCTTCCGAGTGGCCCAGTTGGTCCGAATCTGCCGTCCTCCTAACCACTGGCCGCCCATATGTACTATTGCATTCTCCGCATCCTATAAATAACAAATATATGCTTAAACTATGCACTATTAATGTAATGAAGAAAGGGTAAAAGTCATAGGAAAAACTGCTAGCCTTTCATCACTGCCTTTCTATAATCTGCCCCTGCTATTGTAACTATCAATAAGGACTGATTCATCCACACTAGGGAATTTAAATGTCAAATAAATTAAACTAATTAACATTTAATGCAATGAGCATTTATAAATAATTGTTTAAATTTGAATAAAACTCAAAAATGGGTCATGATAAATATAATAAACAGAAATAGAAATAACCTTCACTTTGTGTTCCTGAGCTGGAGCCTTACCAGTTTGTTATAGAAGGACACAAATCCATACCCCTTTGATTTCCCTGTTGTCATATCCTTCACCACACGTGCATCCCTGTAAGAATATGATAGACCAGATGTGTCAGGTCACTTTCAATAAGCCAGCATGGTTAAGAAATGAAAGGAACCATACACACACAGTACTGTGAAGCATTGTTATAGTACCCTAAGTAAATGAATTGATAACACTACCAATTCTCTGAAACTTCTCACTATAAGTATGCTATCAAAAATATAGAATCATGCAGCCTACAATAAATTGCTTTGCAAAGCTCCTGCTCAGTCAAGGTTTTCATTATATAGTCATCCTGGTATTAAACACAAGACTTTACAGGTTACCCTATTAAAAATAAGAAAACCACTACAAACACATTATTTACCATGCATTCCTAATTTCTGTTTCTGTCTCTATTCCTACCAGCAGAGTTACACAGAAATATTAAAAGTTGAAAAAAAGGAATTAAACGGCATACATGGCCTGTTAACTGATTTCTTTATTTTTCCTGGTCAATTCTTTACCACCATTATGGAGTTTGGGAAGCTGCAAATTTCGAAAAATTGACATTTTCAGAATTTTAAGAGAATCAAACTATCAAAACAACTAGGCAAACCACAAAATACAACACTTTTACAAGTTCAAGAAATATTGAAGGATTGTTAAAAAAACTACACTACTTCAATGTTAATACAAAAATATGGCAGTATATAAATATAAAAAAGATAAAGAGTAAATAGAAAAAATCTACATCTGAGTCCCCAGTGTGCACAGTTCCTTGCTGTTAGCCTTCAAGCTCCTGTCCAATCCTATGAGCATTTCTGTAAAATAACCAGAGTGCTATTAACTAACACTCACAGCTAAAAAAGAATCTGAAAAATGTTTAGCTTTATTGTAACAATTTTAACCAAATATTGTCAAATTTACTTACCATTTCCTCAATTGTATCAAGACTGTGTAGTGGTAGTGAATAATATTTTTAAGGAATACCTTTAAAACATGGCTCTAGACACAGTTTTTCCTAAAAAATCCTAAAAACCTATTTCCTTTTATTGTTTTGGCAACTGAAGAACATGTGCAGATTTACTAGTGGTGGAGGGCAATAGATAAAGACCTGCAGAGATAGTGATTCAGATTCACTGCGTATATGAATTGAGTTGCATTTAAATTTTAGACTTCCATCTTAATTTCATGTCTCTCCTATAACACACAGCAAACACGGTCAAGTCCTTCTCCCTCAACTCTGTCTGTCATTCTTTACCAAGTATACTTGGGGGGAAAAAATAGGACAACAGACATCTCAGTCTAAGAAATTAGATTAAAATTATACGAATGATTTCGTATAATAAACCTCAGTGGCAAAGCACAAAACTGTTTAAAACTTACGAGATTTTCCCAAAGGGAGCAAATGCCGCTCTGATATCATCAGTGGTGATCTCAGGACTCAGATCTCCCACAAAAACATGGAAATGATCTGCAAGACGAAAAAAAAACTTTTATACTGAAATTATCTAGTGTTCTAGCATTCTAAAATGCATCACAATACATATTGAATGGTCACACAAATAAAATAAAATAAAAAATAAAAAAAATAAAAAAGACTTCTAGTTACACTAGAGTGTAGTTTCATTACACTCTTACAGCAAAACACGGTGTCTAATAGATTATAAATAAAAGCCAACTTACTGGATGTGTCCTTCTTCTGACTGCTTGGAGTCGTTGCCCAATTCACCTTGACCTCCTGCACATGGTTTAGACAAAATGATTGACTTGGACGAGACTATTACACATGATCAAGGTTTCATTTTACACATTAGAACCCTGGGTGAAGATGTACCTTTCCTAGAATCTTCCTTCCATTCATTGCTGCTAGAGCGGCTGCAGCATCTCTGTGCTCATAGAACTCCACAAAACAATATGGGTCATTGCTTGTGTGCTGCAATATAGAAAATCCAACATTATCCAACTGCAGAGAAGAAACAGCAGGAAATTAATTAATATCACATAATTAATCAGACAGTGACAAAATTGCAATTATTAAAAATAATACATATTCCTGGACAAGCTAACTTGCCTAAACAAACATCGGATTTTAAGAGAAGCCAATAAAAACAATACAAACTACCATATCACATTTGAGGTTTTGAAAATTATATACAGTGCTGCACAACTAATCAAAAATAAAAATCTAAAAAACCTTTAATATACACATGGTCAGACATTTGTCAGTTAAAATACTTGATCAGTAAATATTGGCAAAAATCGTTTTGAGATCATTTGTCCAATTATTTGCTTATCTTGTTTGCCTAGACAAGCTGTATGAATTAAATTGTACATTTAATATCACACTAACTCGCAATTAAAATGTGTCAAAATAAACAATTTGATTATCATCAATTTGTGCAGCCCTAATTATATCCAACTTTTTAATCACCAGTTCTTTTTTTACTGCATGGCTTATAATTAAATAAATCCCTCATTACTTATCCAAAATTAAACTGTCCTATATTTTTGCTAAATATTTGATTTTGAAGCATACTGGATTGTAACTTAATAAATCAACATACATCACTGATTGGTTTGTTTATGCTCAAAATCAACCATGCAACCTTTCTAGCTGACTCTTTAATTTATTAAACACGATAGTGAATTCTTACCTCTGTTATCATTTTACAACTTTTACAAGGACCGATCTGGGTGAAGAGCTGAAGGATTAAGTTCTCTGTAACATCCCTAGACAGGTTTCCCACGTAACTGCAAGGGTGAAAAATGAGCTTCTTAAATCTCAGATCATTACACACAACCAGACACATGCATAAAGCTACAAGAGTATAGATGTGAGGAGGACAGCTGTTTTTTGTTGTTGCTTTAGATACTAATCAAGAGAACTTAGAAAAAGAAAAGAAAAAAAAAGACAAAACCAGAAATGTGTTTACAAGCCACAATGTAAACGTTTTAAAATTTTATAAGAGAACAAAAAAAAAACCTAAAAGGCACCAAAGGCAGCTGTACCTTACATTATAGAAACTTAATTAACAAAGAGAGTAGTGACATATAAAGGGAACACACACAAGGTAGTTAGAGAACTATCGTTATTTTTGCAAACGTGTTTGTAAGAAAGTGTAAAAATGTTAGACTTTTCCCAGTTATACAAATTTAAACAATAACTTTAAGAATAAACTATGGCAGTCTGGGGGTGAACCGCCTTAAAGAACATGAAAGTCTGTTGCGAGTGTGTTAAAGAAAGAGAGGCCACAGCACCCAGGCTATTTAGGCCTCCGAAAAAACGCAGCTGGGGACACATCAGACAATAGCTAACATTTAGCCTGGTTAGCTAGTGACGAGAAAACTTGAGCTATTTATATCTTATTCGACGCTTAAAATGTATAATGTACAAGATATAGCACAATATAAATGTCTATCGCTACATTCATTCTTTTTCAGCATTCAGTTTTAAATAAACCCATACATAAGAGAACAAGTCGAGCCCGCGTACAAGTTAATATTAGCCTCGGTCACAAAACGCTAGCTAGCACAACTGAGCCGGCTAGCAACCGAACACCAGATAGGTAACATCAAGCAAGAAACAGATTTAAACATTTGGTAGCATTACATTTTATGTTTTATACGTAGCTAAAAAAGAAAAATTCGCACAGAATTTGAGCGAGGCTTTGCCTGTATCTTTCACTACCCCCCCCCCCGAGCTAACCAGATACGGCTAACGTCTGTGGTATTTCAACATTCTGATCCAAGCGCATGGACTGGCATTGTTCTTTAAATTACTTACAGGGTTTTGGGGTGGCTCTCGTCTTCCATTGTCAGATATCGTACAAAGTTTAGTGTAACTTATTGATAACCCACCTGTCGTTATAGATTATGTAAAAGAACAACAAACTAGTAAAGCTAGTTACTTTGCTTATTGTGTAGAAAATGGCGAAACCCGGCCAGCCAGGACTTCAATCAATGCGCATGCGCGATGGATCACGGGGTTGGACACCGAGCCGACGAAGGGTGCGTTCAAGCAGCGCAGGGCTGCGCAAATTGGAAACCGTAGCTGATCTTTAGATAGTCATTACCAGACACTGCGCCTGATATTTATTACACACAGATTCATATATCAAAGCCATGTATCATATCGTCATGTTTATAAACAGTATATAAGACCTTATAACCTATATACGGTACGTGATCGTAATGCAGTGCCCGCATGTTATATAAGCCTAATCTGCGCAGCGTCGGTATTGCGCCAGGAGTCTGCACCCGCCAGGAGGTTCTGGATTTAACCACAGCCTGAAAAATATCATACCTGGCCAACATCCAAGAGATAAATATTACATTTAGGGCACTGTGTACTACGAAGCAAATTGTCGGCACTGTTATGTTAGGATTTATTTTACTGTTGGTCACAAAACTTAGGTTGTTTCAAGTGCTGCAACTGTGCGAAAAAACTGCATGGTCAAAAACCAAACCAAAAAAAGAGGTATCTGAATTTGAATAAGCAAGTACTTGAGTCTTTGAGTCCATAAATATTGCAGTGAATAAAATGTTTTGGCTGGTGGGAATTTTTTTTAACTCCAATTGATGCAGTGACTCACACATCGTTGTTGTAAGTCCCCAGAGAATTTGGATATTCCAGGGGAAGTGGGGTACAATCTGAACAGGGTGCCAGTCCATCACAGGGCACACAAGTGCACTCTCTCTCTCTCTCTCTCTCTCTCTCACACACACACACACACTATGGGGAATTTGAAAATAACAAGTAGTCTGCTCTGCATGTCTTTAGACTGTGAGAGGAAACCGAAGTACATGAAGGAAACCCATTAAGCATGAGAGAATATGCAAACTCTACACACAGACCTGAGGTGGGAATCAAACCCTCGACCATGGAGGTGCCAATAGCCTCTCATAGAAGCCTGGAATCACTTCTCATTTCCTTAAAAATTATATATATGTTATGGTTGAAGATGTATCTTGTTTGTGGGGAAAATAGTATTGGGTTTCAGAAGGGTCAAATTCAAGCAATAAAAGACAAACTGTAAAGATTGCTGAAATTATTAGAATTTTGTTAAGAACTGTGCAACACTATTAAATTCTAAAAGGATAGTGGTGAACTGTCAACTGTGGATAAGATACATGGTCAGAAAATAAATTCTGAATTATTATTATGAATTATGGCTGTAATTGGAGAAAATGTAAACAGATGGTAAAGTTGCATCAAAAATGCACAGTAGAAATCACAGCCATGATTAATGGTAAAAGTAAGAGCATTTCTACATGCACAATGCCATGAACTCTTCGTTTACTCTTCGGAAGCTCTTTGTTTACATCTTACACCTCAAAAATCCAGTATCTCAAAGTATTATTATATAAAGATAAATCAATCAAAAGAGATTTATAATAAAGAAATGTTGAACTTCAGAAAAATATGTTCATGTATGCACTTAGGGCTCCCTTAGCCCACACTGTTGAACCATGCAGCATGGCATTGGGGTAAATCAGCCTGTTTGCTTTGATAACAGTCTTGTCTGTATTATTAGGGTTGGGTGTTTCTTATCTTCCTCTTGACCCTAGCCCATAAGTTGGTTGGCCAATCAAGCACAGTAATATCATGGTCATCAAACCAGATAGTGGTAGTTTTGGCACTGTGGGCAGGTGCAGCTGGAAAAGGAAATCGGCATCTCCATAAAGCTTGTCAGCAGATGGAAGTATTAAGTGCTCTAAAATCTCCTTGTGGACGATTGCATTAACTTTGGACTTGGACTTCGGATAAAACACAGTTGACTGACACCAGCGGATGACATGGCACCTCAAATCATCACAGACTGTGGAAACATCACGAGGCAGATTTCCAAATGAAATGCAAAATGTACTTTCATCCAAAAAGAAAACTGGATCACTGAGCAATGGTCCAGTTAATTTTCTCCTTACAGTCCAGGTATGTCTACAGAGTAATGCATCAGTTGTAGCCCATTTCCCGAATACATCTTGTCATAATGTAATGAATCTAGAATATATGAGTTTCACTTTTTGGAATTAAATGAGGGTGGAAAACTTTTCAGTGACACTCTTTTTTGACGCCCTGTATATACTATATTATGGTCCTTCGGTGTGCTTTTTAAAAAATTGTTTAAATTTTTTAAATTTGATTTTTTTAATATATTTTAAGCTTGTTTGGTTGTTTGAGTAAAAAATGTATTTAAAGTGTGTGTGCGTGCGTGTGTGTAATGTCACAGTTTACCTGATATTATGAAATTATACCTAAGATAAAACAACATCAATAATAATAATAATAATTACTGCTACTGGAGATGAATAGATGAATAAGAAATCCTAATCTAAGATCACATGTCATGTCCAGGGTACGAGGCAGAGCTAGAACTTTCCTTAGGAGCGCACTAGTTGCTTCGCAAAACCCCGCCCCTTCAGCGCTCGTCACCGAGGAGCTTCTTTAAAGGACCCGAGTGCGCCGTCATGGCACAATATTCAGGACCGAAGCTATATCGGAGTATGAAAACACTGTCTCCTGTTGAAACAATGGCTACTAATGATCCCCTGCCTCCAGGATGGGAGATTAAAATCGACCCTCAAACCGGATGGCCGTTTTTTGTGGATCACAACAATCGCATCACTACGTGGAACGACCCCCGGCACGACAGTAAGCGGGTAAGCGCGCTGACATTCCCAAGCTGAGCCGCGGCGAAACGCGCTGGAAGTTCAGCTCCCGGCTCTCAGCCGCCTTTCTTCCTTTTAAGTCTCGTCTCATGCGTTGCTTAGATGTGGATGTCAGCTGATGCGTTTTATTTCTGATCACAAAAATTTGATCCTATTTTTTTTTCACTGCTGCGTTGGTCTATTTGTCTAACTTTACCTGGACTCCATTTTTATGAAATTGCGCAGAAAAAATTGCAGTGAGTAAATGGATGATAATAGACCTGAAGATGGGCTGTATGGCTGAGTTGCGATTCAGTCATTCGCATGATGAAGTCCAGGCTGCGCGCCTAAAATAGCGCTTCTTCTCATATTCTCATAACGGATTGATGGGTTCCTAACGCACGGAAATATTTTCGTGTAGTGATCTAAGCTTGACTGATGTGAGTGTGTGTGTATGTGTATCTGTGTGTGCGTGTGTGTGACGCACTGCAGTTATTATGTCGCCTAAAGACCCTGAGTGTTTGACCATCTCTATAATGTTTATTTAAAGCCTCAGGAGCTGCGCAGACTGCGGTTTGTTGGTAAGATCCCTGGAACTGCTCGGTATCACACCTCCGAAAGTTTTCCTTACATGGGATTTGAGACGGATCCACCCTCTCATGCCTCAGTGATAGCCAGTAGAAGCTTATTCATTTTAGCCAGAGACAAGTCAAGGTAGATGTTTTAGTTGTCAAAATGAAAAAAAAAAAAAAAAAAAGGTTGCACTTGCTATTAGACAGCACAATCTATCTGGATAAACACAAACAGAGCTGATCTACTGTACATGGTCCACTAAAGACCAACCTGGCCCCAGTAACATATACACATTCAACCCTGGGGGAGGGAGTGTTACTGTAGAATAACTTCAGCTCATAAACAGTAGGGAACATTCCTGTTACAAAGTTGAGGTTGAAACACAGGGGGCTCAGACTGGTGCTCGCCAGTTGGTATGTCTCATTAAGAAAGATCAACACTTGCTGTTGTCCAAAGTTAGTGTCACCAAGAATCTGCTGGAAAGACACAGCTGCCAGGAGATAAACTGAGCGCGTGGTCAGGCCAACTAGTCAGAGGACAGAAGGTCACTCCTGCTCTGTTTCTCTTTTTACAATGACATGCATTGAAAGAGCCCAGTTTTACTCTACACTTAATAAGAATAGGATTAAGGTCATTGGTAAACTTTATAATAGGCGAAGAGCACTCATCTTTGGATCCATGTTTTCATCCGTCATATACCGTAATTGTAATATTCTAACAGTATTACCATTCTTGGATTGTAACTGGATTCAAGAGATGGTCTGGGGCTGAACCCAACAATTCACATTGATGAGTAAGGCAAGTCTTTTCTCATCAGGGAACTGTTTAGTGAAGCTCACCCCCTCACCAAGTATATTTTAAGCTACAGTGTCAACCAAACAGCAATCCATTGAGCATGCACACACACACACACACACACACACACACACACACACACATGCAGTGAGTCATGTCGTGATGGTAAATGTATGGTGTATATTTCTAGTAATATAAAACATCTGCAGCGTAGTTATTGGTATAAGAATTTACTCCCTATATGATTCTGGATCAGCGATTTATAGGTTTGTACTTTTTTCTTTTTTTTGGTTTTGGCCTTGTGATGTTGAAGCTAGAAAATATCACATTTAATTGTAAAACCGTAGTTTAGTGCGTTACCACATCCTTTAGGTTTACTATGTTCCCTTTAGCTGTAGTGAGTAATATACCTAGAATATATTGAATTACTTTGAAAGGTCAAAACACCACCTCTCAGCACCTACACCACAGCCCAGTTGAATTGTTGAATCTGATTGGTTAGAAGGTGTTGACTTTTATTTTTTATTTTTTAAATAAGAAATAGAGGTTTATAGGAATTTGTTTATTCTAATACATTATTGATTCTCTAGTTCACAGTTGCTTAGTCACAGTTTGCTGTGAATAGGTATTTGTGGTTTATAGTTCTAGCTGCTTATTCACAGGGATGCTCCACATTCTATAATGATAAATGTAAAGCCGGAGGAGGAGGTACCTTTTTCTGTCTTATGAACTTAATGAGTTAAGGGAACCGAGGGAATGACATAGTATAATTGTTATAACATAAGTTATAACAGGAAGTAACATGTTTTTCCACAACATTAAATGCATTTATATAGTATAACTATTAAGTAAAAAAATAATAATAATGCCACATATGTAAAATATGTCACATATGTCTTATACAAGCAAAAATAAGGAGAAAAATATTTATGCAGACAGGTTTGGACTATGTTGGTTGTGTGTATATGCATCACAGTTGCAGTAATTTATGAATGTGAAAGCATTTTTTAACACGTATAGATATTTTCCAGTATGAACTGTTACGCACATACCATTGCAGTGATATCAGACATAGTGTAAAAAGCAGCATATTTTCTCTAGCTGGTTATTTTATGTTAATAACTGTTAATTAGTTGGAAGTTAGTTGTTCTTTGAGATCATCTTTCAAGTTAAGGAAAATGTCCTGGATTGAGAATAGAATTTTTTTTTTTGTTTCTCTGATGTAGCCTAACCAGATGTATTCCTATTTTGTGCAATAAATTTAAGGATTTTAAAGAATTCTGCACTAAAGCAGCCTCCTCTAAGATTAAAGGTAGTAGCCCATAAGATTTTTTCCACTGTAACAGAAAATATAGTGTAGCTTGTGTGAAATATTACATGGTGCTGAATAGTGAAAGCTTACACTAATCTGTTAGGGGACCAAGTAACTTTGTTTTACAAGAATAGTTAAGGTTGAGTGCGAAAATTTCACTGTAACATAAACTAAACCTCACCCTTAAAATTCCTTCCAATACCTTCCAATAACAAGGCTTAATTAGTTTCAAGTAATGTTTTAGTTCATGAACCATTTTCTGAATAACTCAGTATATATATTTACAGCATGTTGTTTGTCAGTTACATATGTTTATTTAATGTATTTAATAAATGTGTTGCAGGGCAATCAGTTCTCCCCCAACGGCCCCTGTGCATCTACAGAATCATCTCCTCAGGACATGCACAAGATTTTTTTTCCGGAGATGAAACAGCCAACACTGCGTCAAGGCTATATCCCCATCCCAGTCACCCATGAAAACATAGAGTCCAGGCAGCAGCAGTATCCACCATTTTCTTACATGTATCCGACAAACCATCAAAACCTAAGAGCAGATGGCCGGACTCCATCCCCAACTCCCACACTGCACTGTCGACCAAGATCTCCGGTACAGGCCACGTCAGAGGCCGATCCACATTGCTTGTCCTGTTCACCTGTCTCACATGGACCCGAGGTACAATCCCAGTGAATTAGATTTTTGATGTGATGGGTACACGCATGTAAGAAAAAAAATAGTATTTTATGGGGAATGTAAAGATTATTTTAGGTAGGGGTATTTTGGGACCTGGCACAATGCTTTTTAAGCAATTCTGTGTAATCTTTTATTGAACAGAATAAATTGTATCAAAAACCTGAGGCACACAAATAAACACTTGACAAATCATACTACATTTGGCAATAAAATATGTAATAAGTCAGGGATAAGTCAATAAGGCTTAAAATACTGGAATTTACATCTGTAAATTGGTACCTTACAAATAATACCTAGAAAGCATGGAGAATGCTTTAAATATTATAGTATTTACTATTTCATTAGGCTTCTTATAATAAGCTGTTTAGGCCTTTTTAAATAGTTTGAATAATTGACCAATTTAACTACACTATGTGAAAGTCGTACATATTGGATTAAATAGATAAATATGTATAATTCCTGACTAATGATGGAACAGTTAAAGGTTATAGGCGGCTTGAAATTGAAATTGTGACACACTGGTGGTTTGATCTATTTTCATGGACAATAATCATCTTCTCAAATTCTGAATTCTTCATTTATGTTGTTGATTTTAGGTACACCATGTGCACCACTCGCCACAGGGGACACAGAGTTCTCATACCAACTCACATCATCAACCTTCCAGACCCAGCAGTACAGGCCTCCGAGCAGGCTATATTCCCATTCCTGTCATTCATGAGGGGACTGGAGTCAGCCCACAACCTCAGACTGTCCATCCTAAGCGCTTGTGGCAAACAGAATACCAACCCCCCGTTCACAGCCGCCAGTCAGAAGAGTGGAGCCCTACATTTTCCATGCGAGAAAAAGTCCCAACCTACCGCGAACAAGTGCCCATCCAGCTTGAGCAGAATCGCTCCCCAAGTCCTATCTTAGCCCCCATTGTAAGGGCTCAGGAGCCAGTCAGAGCACAGATCATGTGTGAGAGGCCACAGGTAATACTGGTAGAGTTAATACTTAGGCATGTTTAATAAAGAGTGAGATACACATAACATACAGCAGCATGATGCACTGAGTAAAATTGTGGTATAATCCTAAACATCTATGATGATGTTTTATTTAATATAATTAACCTGAAATAGGATAATGTACTTTTAAGGAAAGGGTGATTTGAGGGATAATAATTATATTTCATAAAAATATATCTTTATATAAAGAAATTATTATAATGCAATAACAGGAACTAATGTCTTCATTTTTTTTTAAATCTCCCCAGGTCCAGCAGCATGTTGTGCATACAGAGATTCCTCCAAAAGTTGATTATCCTGTTGAACATCGTACCAGCCCCCTCATTGAGATTCCTATTCAGAGAGTGGCTGAACCACAGCAGGCTATACCACACCCTATATCACCACTGACACAGCATCCCATACAAGAACCTGAACAAGAATTTAAACAGACCCCCATACAACCGCCTGTGCTACAGTCTGAACAACTGCCATCTCCAATGCCAGAGACTGCTAATATAGGTTTTATGCAGTTTCCAGCAGCACCAGAACCTCAGGAACAAGCAGCTCCACAACAAGAAGACCAACTTGAAGAGAAGATGGAGCCAAGCTCAAGTCACCCAGGACTGACAAAAGTACAGCAAATACTGGAGCGGGTGGAGAAACTGGCCCAGAAGGTGAAAGGTTTTGATGGGAAAAAGAATGATAAAAGATATCTGACACTGGAGGAATTTTTGACCAAAGAACTGTTGGCTCTGGACTCAGTTGATCCAGAGGGACGTTTAGATGTACGTCAGGCCCGACGTGATGGTGTCCGCAGAGTACAAACCATTCTTGAGGAACTGGAAACGCTGGGTGAGCGATCAGAAGCACAGGTGAGCATCAGCAGCACTGATGCTGAGAAAGGAGAGCCAAGTTTGATCAACCAGGCAGACATGGAGAAGGCCAAGGAGATATCATAACTACAAACCAAAGCTCTAGTATGAAAGAGACACTAATCATATCTCCTCAGTCTGTTACTGGTTGCATGCACAATTAATTTTTCTGTTGACTGACAGTTAATATGTGATTTGTTTGCTGAGTGCAGTTGTGCGTGCTGTTATGTGCGCTCTTGTGGAATGTTTCTGTACAAGTGTCTTGTAGCAGGACCATAGTGGTGACCTTGTGGTGGCTAAGTTTCATCTTGAAACTCAGTCTCAAATAAGAGGCCTTTATTCAAATGAATGTGCTTTATTTTTGCTTCAACTTAGGACAAGTATCCAATGTTTGCCTTTAGTCTTTTTCATGTATGATAAAAAGCTTTTAAAATTTCACTAAGAATTCCCACCGTTTCTTAGAAGGACACTGATTTTATTAATTGATTTTATAACAGCAGGGAAAGATAAACATCTAACTAGCATGAAAGGTTTCAAAAGCAAACTCCTTCTCTATCTATTATTTACATTTGAAAAACAAAAACTGATCAGATTAGCTGTGTTTTGACTATAATGTTGTGATCTTATACTTGTCAACATCAGTATTAATGGTTGAATGATATAGACAACAGTGTTATATTTCTATTCTATTTTTGTGCCAAAATGAACATTTTTACATATTTTCCAGTGGTAAAAATGTCCACCATCTCCATTAAAGTGTATTCCCTTAAAAAACAAAATCTACATGAATAATAAAAGACCTGAAAATTATAATGTCTCTGCTTCTTGTTTGACTTCTCTGAGACTTTAGAACAAGCTAATGCAAGCACCTAATGACTTCAGTAGAAAGTAGCAGTGTTCTATTACAGTTGTGATTATATGCATACTACCACAGATTTTTTTAAAAGTCAAAATGATTGCAATAAACATAGGGTGCATTTTACTGAAACGAAGATGTATCGTTTTTCTTTTTCTTTAAAAGCACACTCCATAGAAAATATTAAGGGTCTAATATAATTAGAACTGAGGTTAGAATATTTGGCCACTTGTTTCATATGTGATCTGGTTAAATTATATCATACACATGATATTAAACTGAAGCTGGAAGTATAGTGTGAATGTAAAGTTAAAGTATATTAGCCCATTAGTTTCTAGGCATAATATACACCATTCATCAATAACAAGGCCCACCACACAACAGTTAGAAGATATGTAGTTTGTGTTTTTCCATGCACAATTTTTCTTAATCGTTTTGGTGAACTGTTCTTAATGCACAGCAATACTGAAGATTACCTTGGCTTCATGCCAGCACGAAATACCTTCACGTTAGAGTCACTGATCAGAATGGTCCACTATCCAAATAATATCCAATCAGTGGTGGCCCTATGGGATGGGTGATCACCTGCACACAAAGTGTCCCTTCATGGTAGGTGTACCTGATAACTCATCTAATGAGTATACATAAAGATTGGCAACAGCGTATATAGTGAATATCGCCATAGTTAAAAGAACAGATAAACAGATAGACAGTCCTGGTAGGATTAAACATTTTCCATAAATCTAGGTCAAACCTGTCAACTTGATATGAAAATGTTATTTTGTCTGTATTTTCCCCCTTTTTTTGTTAATATGCCTTAAAAATATTCATAAAGGAACAAAAACATGGTTTTGATTATTAATTGCTGACTCTGAAAGAGATATTTTCTCCACATCAAACAAAGGAATCCAGAAAGCATGCTTATAAGCAGCAGCAGCAGCAGTGGTGGTGAATCACGCACAGGCCTGGGTTCTGGGTTGTTGTGCTCCGTCCACCAAACCCCCCCTCTTGAAATGACGGAAGCGGTCACGTGACGTGGTTCCTGCAGGAACTCGGGTTTAGCCACTCCTCTGGTGTTGCCATGTCCACTGTAATGTCTCTGGTTTTGCTGATGGATAAATTAGATTTATTATATTCGCATTATAAAACACTCACTGGATGAGGTGAGGTGTGACTTATGTGTCAGAGAATTTAGTCTAATCATTCTCAACTTAAAGGTATTATACCATAGTGCTGCTGAATTCTCATAGCTGGTTGTAAAGAATCTCTGGCAGCAGTTCAGTTTGATATGAATGTGCTTGATGTTATTTCTTTAGTAACTCATCTATAGGGACTTGTACAGGGACAATCTATGTGTAAATCTTTCAATAAACTGACTTAGGACAGATGATTTTGCGGTTTCCAGTTTCACTGTAAGAAATCTCATGCTGCATTATCAGCTTTAAGACTGGAGGAAGAATGACTTTTTATAGCTGCTATAATATAAATAATAACAGAAATGAACTTGTCTTGTTGATGTTCCACAAGATTAATTATAACTTTAATTATATAAAATCAGAGAACATGGTGACATAATGGTTAGCTCTGTGGCCTCGCATCACCAGGTACTCCAGTTTCCTCCAACAGTTCAAAGACATGCAGATTAGATTAATTGCTGTTCCCAAATTCCCTGTAGTGTGTATGTGTGCCCTGCGATGGATTGGCACCCTAACCAGGGTGTAGCGTGCCTCGTGCCCAAAGTATCTTGAGATAGACTCCAGGGCCTTTGTGACCCTGTACCCTGGATAAGTGGTATAGAACATGAATGAAAGTATAAAATCTATAAAATGTGTAACTTTCAATCGCTGCAGTATAAGAGAAACATAACACTTCGGGAGCTGTTGTTGTAGGAAACTAATCAACATAGGAGTGGTAACACAATCACATCACCATGGCGCTGATTACTTTCCTTTTTTAATATATTTAACTGTTAAATTATAAAGGAATGTTTTATTCCTTACATAATATTAAGCATACATTTTAGTTAATAGAAACCTACATTTTACAATATGCTGTCTAACGATTTTCACTGTTCCGGCACAGTGACTTAGTGGCTAGCGCTATAGCCCCCTGGGTCCAGGGTCGATTCTCAACCTTGGGTTGTATGGGGTCTTTGTGCAAGTAGTTTGCATGTTCTCCTTGTGCTTGGTGGTTTTCCTCCGGGTACTCTGGTTTCCTCCAACAGTTCAAAGACATGCAAAATTGGCATTCCCAAATTGCCTGTAGTGTGTGTTTGAGTGGGTGGGTGTGGTGTGAATGTGCGTGTGAATGTTGACCGGAGGTCCTACCACGGTCGTAAAAATGGGAATAAATACAATGGGAATCACCACTGGCCTTCACGGTGCCTTGTTGGACTACAGAGGTTCCTAGAAGGATGCATTGTCACTGTTTTTCGGTGGGGGTTTTCAGAGACCTGGCAACCCTACACGCCTCTCCACTGCTCTGCTTTTCATTCACGGGGGAAAATATCACAGCCTAAGTCAGGCACGACTAGACATATATCCTGCCTGACTAGTATTGCAAAAATGTCTTCGTTGGTATCAGATGGGAAACAGGGTAATAGCTAGGTAATAGATTAAACGGACGTGATGTTACGATGTATTATTGTAGTAAATGCTAATAGGTAGCTGTCTAAGGTGTGCGCTATCTCTGCTGAACCGAGACTAAACTGTCATTTTTCGCAGGACCAAGGCAGGTTAGTTTAGCTTGCAGGCTAACTGCCTGAGCTGGCTGCGTTGATGAGTGAGTGCTCTCCGGCGTCTCGGAGCAGAGCTGTACACCGTCCACTAGCTGCATGTGGTGCTGCTGGTGTTTTTATTTCTTGACTTGACGTCGACATGGAACTGTTTCAGGCGAAAGACCATTACATTCTCCAAAGTGGAGACAACGCTCTGTGGTACAGCAGGAAGGACGGCTCGCTGTCCGTCAGAGCCGGTAAGTTACTGTGCAGAGCTGTTTATTACGAAAAAGCATTTATATTTATTCTCTCCTTGTACATTCATCTATAGTAATACACCAATTCATTTATTAGTCAAACATACTGTGTAGTTGGCTTGTTGAATAATTCAGCGTAACCAACTAAGTTGTTAAGATTTTGACCCTCCAACTATAAGCATCTATTATAAATGTATGCCCTACGTTTTATTTTATTTTTCCTACGCATATTCCGGTATGTCCCGCCTTCTGTAAAATGATTGGCTGTCACTCCTATAAGCTCCCACTAATTGGACAGTTTACTCCAATTCGTTTATGTCTCACCCAATCATAGCGCATGAGGCAGGGTTTACGCGCTTAATAGAGGTGCCAAAAATAACGGGTCTGTCCTACTTTTCAAGAAGGGTAGAGCTGCATCAATTTATTAATTTCAAGCCATTTTAAGTCATCTGAAATTCAAAAGACGTTTATAAAGTTTTTTTTGAGAATTGAACGCACACTCAAAAATGCGTTTTTTCAAAAATGAAAGTGATGTTCACTTTCATATTTTGTTACATCTAGATTTGTGAATGTAGGAGTTAATGTAGAAGGCAGGCAAATAAAATCTCTGAGAAGAAACCTCTATTTTTCATACAGCTATAATGCACTGTTGTACTGTTAATTTAATTCTGAACAGTATAATCTCTGAATACTACAGATTTATAGCTAAGAGATACTGTTGTTATCATAAAGGCCCTCCTTGCGCTCATACCTCTGATCATAGTTGATTCACAGTACGATCATCTTGAACATCAATTCAACACACCACTGTTTTTACTTTTCTACATCCGTATGCGGTAATGATGTCAAGTCTCACCATCCACCCATGAAGAGGATGGCTTCCATTTTGAGTCTGGTTTCTCTCTCGTGTGTCATCTTGGGGAGTTTTTCTTTGCCACTCTCACTTCAGGCTTGCTCATTATTAAAAAGCTAAAATTGAACTGCAGTGACCACAGATATCATTGTGTCACACAGCTAAGGCATAGACTCGTGGTTTACACAGCGACCTTTGATGGATATTTTTAGATGAAATTCTCACCCGCACTACACTGCTCTCTCTGTACAAGACCGAGTTGTGATAAAAGCAAGGAACACTGTTCAGTATTGCATAAATTAATTGAGCCAAAGATTCATCAGATAAGATTAGGTTTGTTCTAATAGCTGTAGAGAAACAGTGTTAGTGATTACTAGACTAAAATCCAATAAATGGTTTAGGATGATATAGATTTTGGATTGTCATTGTCAATAAGTGTCACCTAGCCTGTCAGGTTTCATTCATATGGCTGTGTATATGTCATATAACAGTGTCGTCTAGGTTACATTTGTGTTGAACATCATAACTGGGGGAAAACCATGAAGAAAAAAATTTATTTTCATGGCTTTTCTAATCTGAAGTCTCATATGGTCATGAATCAGTTTTTCCTGCTTTACCTACAACTTTGTAAACTTTCTGACTAAGTTGTGTTTTAAAATGTTTGACAACATAACTGTGTAGTGTTGTGGATTTCCAGGAGTTTGATAAAACATGTTGGTCATTTACAGTAATACATGGTACAACCCTCACCAAGGAATTCCACTTTAAATATGTTTTGAATGTCTTATGTCCTAATATGTAATATCACCACATATGTTAAGTGTGGGTAAAAAAAATACAGATATGGAAAAACTGTGAGGATGATAACATTACAGTTGGAGCGTTTGCACTATTACATTTGTTGGTACAGAAACCTAGTCTTAAAGCCCTGGATGTGAATGAGTTGACAATGGGCTCTGTGGCCTTTACCTTGTGTGTGCAGCCAAGCTCAGCCGGTTAGGGTTGCAGCACTGTTTCATTATTTAATTGGAAAAGGGTTTCCACTGTTTGCGTGGATCACTGACACCAGCTTGTTTGAAAGAATTCTTGATTTCATACGCAGATATAGACATGAGAAAGATTTCTATGATTACATCTGAGGATAGCGATAATCTGTATCATATATCAAGCTGAAAATTTTTTGCATGAGCATTTACAAAAGAAATGTTGTATTCTTGAAAAGCCAGTTAGGTATGTCTTTTACTAAAGTTTCCAAGTGTGACTTGTAGAGATGCTCTGCTTCAAGTTGTGTAATCAGCATAATTTACAGTAATTTTATATATGTATTTATGGTTGAGTTTATGTAGGTCATCTGTATCAAATGTACATAAACAATAAAATGCTTTTGTTTCTGTAGCAGTAACAGTAACTGTACTCAACTTTACTGATTATTATGTTTTGTGTTTCAGCAACTGACCTGCTACTAGCTTGGAATCCAGTATGCTTGGGACTGGTGGAGGGTGTTATTGGAAAAATTCAACTTCATGCTGGTAAGCTACATAGTGGCATTGTTTTAGCTGAACTGAAAGAGGAAATTAAATAGGTGCACTTCTACAGGGGCTTCAATATAATCTGATAGAACCATATAACTGTTGGATGGGTTCCTGTTTTGTAGCGCTGTGTTACAGAGTGTGTGCTGAAGGCATCCAAAAATGCATTAATCTCCTTTGAACAGTTGATATTGAGATGTGTCTGCTACTTATGCTGAGTAAAGACTTCATAACGGCTCTAATCTGAAAATAAATCACTAAACAAAAGAAAAAGAAATTTGCAAGTGACCCCAAACTTTTGGACGATAGTGTCTATACACGGTTAGCGTTTTATTATTGTATTGTTTGTTCATATTATCTTTCAATACTTTTAGTTGTGAAAAACCATTTGTTCAATATAAATGGAACTTGGCAGTACTTAACGGGTTAAGTCAATAAACGTCATTAATTATATACCATGCGTTTCGCTCTTTCCCTTGCACTCAAACCAGAGATGTACGTGGGCAAACCTCTAGGTGATTTTAAGTCGCTCCGAATCACCATTGTTTTATTTACAGCTACAAAGCTAACTAGCTCCTAACAGTAGACTGAATTCCAAACTGTTCCCCAATCCCTTAACAAGGTCACTTTTTGTGTGTGATAATAGATTATACATCCTACATACAGTAGCATAATAACTTTTCATTTAATGCTACTTGGAATTTAACCCCGGAACCCAAAAGTTAACATAGCTGCTATTCTAACGTGGAATAAGTGGAAATACAGAGAAAAACTAAGAATTTAAAACTACTTTCACCACCCGTTGATTACGTTAACTATTAGTTGCCAGCTTCGGGAATCGCAGTTAGTCAACTCTGCCAGTCATGGAGAAATATGTATTGGCCGAGCAACTGGTTGCATAAAAAAATATCTGTCTATAATAAATGTTTTTTGTGGAACGGTTGTATAAAAGCAATATCGCATGAGGGGAGTTCTGTACATAGTATGTACATAGCATTGCTGTTATGCTATGTATATATGTATGTGTATAGTTTTTATTCTTTTTCTGTGTTCTTTTTTTTTTTACCTAGCAAACAACTCACTTTTTTACCTAGCGCAGTCAAAGTTTTTATATATATATATATATATATATAATCAGCCCACTTTCAGCCAGTTTCACACTTGGTAGGGTTTTAAAACTGAAAAGAAGAGTATTTTTACAAAGGTGGTTTTCATTTCTTAATTGAAGACTTGTTTTATGAATGTCTATCAACTCTGTGCTCACCAGGACTTTAGGAGACAAAAAGGGGAAAAAAAGAAAAAGAAAGACTAAGAACAATGTGCAGGAAAAGAAATAAAGCAAACAGTAACCAGTCTTGCCACCTTGGCATGTATTTGTCTTTTCATTGTATGACTTCAATCGCTATTTGCAAATCCTTATTTCTATGTTCTGCATTTTGAGATTACCAAGCATGCTCTATTCTCTATTCTACTAAAAATGTATTTTAAACTTTGCCAAGAGACATATACTTAGAAGTTTAATTACATGCAGAAAACTTTACTCATAATTCTCTTAATGAGTTTAGGTGATGTTTTTATTATGGCAAAACTGAATATATCTGCTTTATTTGTCATTCTGTACACACGTAATGTACATTTCACCACATGCGTGTTTAATTTTGGAATCTGGTTGGTTAGAAGGTGTTGATTAATTTTGTAAAACCACAGCTCTGACAGTAGTGTAGGCTGCAAGACAAATCACGAACGTGCTCAATGTAAGACATTGTTGTACCTCATTTACACTTGCATGGTTGATGCAGCATATGCCCTACACTTAATAATAAACCATTAATAAATAATTCTTGTTATGATGAAGTTTGGAGTTATTTATTCAACCTTTTCGTGGAAGAAAGCTCCTGTGTCAGGGCTTTGTTTCAGCTCGAGGTAAAGCTGTTCCTATAACTTTTCTGGCACAGGACAGTCTTGTCTTCACAAAAGAGGACATTGTATTTTTATGGCTGATTACAAATTGCACTATTCTTCAAAAGAAAAGAGAAGCTTGTGAGGAAGGAACCACTTTTTGTAGTTACTATATGTGGACAACAAATGATAAAAATGTAGGACATGTTGTTATGTAATAAATAACAAATTTTAATGTTTGGCAAATAGCTGTGAGATGAATGAAGCTGTTTGAGATGAATGAAATGTTTTAAAACATCTTGTTATAGGGAAAATAATGA
Source organism: Clarias pachynema (assembly GCA_030014365.1). Lineage (NCBI taxonomy): Eukaryota > Metazoa > Chordata > Actinopteri > Siluriformes > Clariidae > Clarias > Clarias pachynema. The sequence continues at coordinate 13,742,129 of JAQMYL010000038.1, forward strand.
GCTAAGGTGTGGTAACAGGCCTCAGCCTAATGCCAGGGTATTACATTATTGATTTTTTTAAATTATGTTTTTTGTTATTATTTTTTAAAATAAAAGCACATACCGGCAAGCTTTATTCCTTACTTGTCTCATAAAGTCTATGGGCTTGTTGAAATGCCTGTGTAGTCTTTGGTTTCACTGAGAGCATTTCTCACAGGGGTGACTCATCAGTGCTGGCCAGCCATTTCCCTCTGTAACTGGGAAAAGATGCCATCATAGGGTGTGGAATGCAAGGAACTCTTTAAGCATGACGCACCTCTTTCCTTTCCTTTCCTTTCCCCTGCAGACTTTCCTCTGGGCCTGATTTTGATTCGCCAAAAAGCACTCGTCGGCTTGCTGCCAGGAGAAAACAAGGTGTACAAGATTACAAAAATAACCGTTATCCCACTCTCAGAAGATGAACCACAGGATCTGGAATTAGAGGTGAAAAGCAGTTTCAAGATCGCTTGTAAAAAGAAATAAAGCATTTTTAAAGTTCCTCTTTTTTTACCAGGCTGTATCTTATTTTGTGCTTTTTTTAAAAAATAAATTATTATTTTTCTCTACAAATGCTGGTAGAATTCAGCTTTAGGACTACTTGAGAGCTCAGTAGACTCCTCTGTCATTTTCTATTTATAGTGCGCCCTTCGTTTCTATTATACACAGATTAGAAGGCATTCGAATGAATAGAAATAGCATTCAATTGGAATCAGCTAGGTTTTAGAGGAAGTGAGGTGGTTTGTACTGTGTCTCAAAGGTCATCCAAAGGAAGCAAGATGTTTCTAAGGTGTCAGTTCCTCAGCGGAGCTACTCGGGTTGAAAAAGATGGTTTGTTCACGTAAGTTAAGCTGTCTGGGAATTGGAATAATTCTTCTGGTGTGCTGTCAGCAACTTATTTTTAACCACACACCACAGAATGGTTATTCTGATATGTAGCAAGGCTAGTCTTCCCCCTCGATAGCTGGTATAGTGATGTTGACCTGTATGTGCTACAATCTATAGTTTACTTATAGTAAGTACAGCTTTAGATCAGCTTTATATTTTCTGCTTTTAATTATTGCACATGGATTTATTAGTAGGGTTGAGTCTTTTTGTACACCCTATAGCATCCTGGATACAATTAATACATCTATGAAAACATGTGAGGAAGAATTCTGGAAAATAGACCCCCAAAAAAAGTTCTGACCAAAAATAAATTATTCTTCCAATAATCTAATTAAAAGTAAATGATTAATAAAAACATGACTAAATATTGAAATTAAAAAGGTTTCTTTTAATTTGCCTTGTAGCCAGCCTGTTGGGTAAGGAGCCAGTTTAATAAACTCAACTTAATAATCAATCTGCCAAAAGATATCTTAAACTTTGCTAACCATAGGATTTCCTCACACAGTGATAGTCACACTAATCGTGAATAGTGCTTTAGCAAAATGAATACAGTACAAGCCCAATGGATATAATAGGTTCATTTTGTGGCTGTCAGAATGTCCATGATGTTGTGTCCTCCTGATTTGTCCCATCATTATCAAAATGAAGAAGAGTGCATACACACGAGAGTAGAACATTTTCAAAAAAAATTTCTTTTTGAAATTACATAGAATACTTTAAAAAGAAGTAGATAATTTTATACATTTTGATTTAGGCTTAAAGTTTTCTCAAACAATTTTCTGTTTTCTCAGGCTGCCACACATATTACCAATATCAAATTAGTTCGATTTGATTTGTTCTGCTCTATGTACACTACCAGTCAAACATTTGGACAGATTTGCTAATTTAATGGTCTTTCCTGATTTTTATTTATTTATACATTGTATGAAGAAAAATGCTAAAGGCATCTAAAATATGCAGTAATTACCTTTTGAACAGTTTACATTGATGTGTGTCTGCTACTCATGTTTTGTAAGGCCTTCATTACGGCTCTAATATGATGTGCTGTTAACTGGTGATTTCTGAGGCTGGTAACTCTAAGTGAACTCTAAATATTCTAATACTCTTCTCTGCAGCAGAGGTAAGTTTTGGTCTTTCATTCATGCGATAGTCTTCATGAGAGCCAGTTTCACTATGGTGCTTGATGAGTTTTGCACATGCACTTAACAATACTGTTCCAATACTGTTCCAAAAACTGTTCCAGGAAGACCTTCATTTCTTAAAATAACGATTGATTGTTGTTTTTGTTTAAATTTGTTATATAATTCCATTATTCTTTTTTATTAAAATTTTGTTTTAATCTCTAGTATTGTTCTTGAATATAGAAAAGAACAACACTAAAGAAAAAACATTGAATTAGAAGGGGTTTTCAAACCTTTGACTGGTATTGGATTGTATGTGAAAAAAGCATGAATGATTCTGAAGTGGACATCATGGTTTTACTTCTCTTTATCTTTTCTAGCTTTGTAAGAAGCACCACTTTGGGATCAACAAACCAGAGAAAATTACCCAGTCTCCAGATGACTCTAAGTTCCTGCTGAAAACTCTGAGTCAAATCAAGTCCAATGTTGGGGTTCCCATTAAGAAAAAGGTTCTTGGCTGATTTTAAAGCTCATTAGTTCATACATACCATTAATTTAAAGCAATGTAGGATTTCTTTTGCTACAGTATGCCTCTGGCCTGCACATTTTTAAATATGTGAACTTATAAAGATATTATTTAATTATCATTTTGCCATTTATCCAATTTGTCTCTTAGTCTTCTACTTTGATGACATTAGTATCAGTATTGTTTTTATAACTTAATTGACTTATGTAGAGTTCTTTAGTTTAATCCTGTTTATTTAATCATACTTTTTAGGTCAAAGAGAATAAAGAAAAGGAGCGCCTGGAGAGGAGACTACTTGATGAGCTCTATAAGATATTCATGGACTCTGATTCCTTTTACTACAGCCCCACTTATGATCTTACAAATACAGTACAGAGACAGGGAGCCTCAGAAAAGTCTGATCTGCCCCTATGGAAACGGGTAAGCCTGTCTATGCCAGACAATGCCAGGATGTTCCCCTTATACCATACAATGACAAAGTAAACAGAAATAGTTTTAGATTTTCCACATTTGAAGTCAAAGTGGTATATGTATGAGTTAGACAAGGCATTCCATGTTTTATCTTTGTAGTTCCTTTTTCCTGCGTGGCTATAGTCAGCATATGCAGCATTTCATACTAGTGGCCAGGAGAAAAAAATAATAAAAATCCTTACTTACCCAAACTAAACATTTAAAGACTGGAAAAAGACCAGTTTTTCTTTTCCCTCTACTCTTCAACTGTCCAGTGTAGTAAGTCTTCTGCTGCTGTAGCGCATCCTCATCAAGGTTTGATTATGATTATGATGACGCAACCTGTAGGAAGTGCTCATTTGAGTTACAGTCAGCTCACACCAGTCTGGTCATTCTCCTCTGACCTCTCTCATCAGCAAGGTGTTTCAGCCTTCATATCCTCATGCACATAGGATGTGTTTTTTTTCATCATTTTGTGTATCTATAGAGATTGTTGCATGTAAAAATCTCAATAGAAAATAGTTTCTGAAATATTAGCAGTTAACATTCATAGTATAGTTAAAGTTAGAAAGATCACATTTTTTTTTACCCATCTAATGTTTGATGACATTAAGTCTAGCTTCTGACCCCTATCTGCATGATTTTATGCATTGTGCTCCTGGCACATACAGTAATTAACTGTCTGGATATCTGCGCAAATAAACAGGAGTATATTCTTATTAAAACGACCAGTGAGTGTATAGAGGAGATTAGCAGACCACATTTTATTTGGCCTTACCCCTGTCCCTTCTCTTTATAAGACAACTCATGAGGGTTGCATACGTCTATCGGAGGGGATTGGATTTTGAGTTGGAGAAGGGTTATTAGTATTTTAATTGAAGTTGCCGCAGATGGCGTTGAAATTTCTCATTTAATGCTGAAATTATGCTGTACTCTTATCTCTACAGGTTGATGACAGATTCTTCTGGAATAAACATATGATACAAGACCTAATTGACCTACAGGTGCAAAATAACAAACTTAAATGCACACTTGCCCCTACACTGTTGCAACTTAACAAAAACTAAAAGCCAAACTTTGCTCATTGCACCATATTGCAGGTTCCTGAGGTGGACTTTTGGGTGATACCCATAATCCAAGGCTTTGTGCAAGTGGAGGAGCTGGTGGTGAACTACAACGAGAGCCCAGATGAGGAAAAAAGCAGCCCAGAGACACCACTTCAGGAGCAGCACACCTGTGTAGATGACATTCACCCACGCTTTACTGTGGCTCTCATTTCCAGACGCAGCCGTCACCGTGCTGGTAAAACGCATTTAAAGATTTAAAGTGTGACATTTAAATGTGATTTGAAGCTTCTGGCTCAGGTCTGGTGCTCTTGGCACTGTATCGGTAAGAACTGTAAGGTGATAGTGTGTAACTTGAGCTTTATTTGTCAAAGGCATGCGCTACAAACGGAGGGGAGTGGACACTGATGGACACGTGGCCAACTATGTGGAGACGGAGCAGCTAATCCATGTGCATAATCACACGCTGTCATTCGTGCAGACACGTGGCTCTGTGCCTGTGTTTTGGAGCCAAGTTGGGTATCGATACAATCCCAGGCCACGTCTTGAAAAAGGTATGGTACAGGTGTTCAGTCATAAGGCTTACTGTGAAACAATTAGACCTAGTGAGAAATCAGAAAAAATGACAGGATAATAAAATATGAAACTCTTTATGTAGGTGGAAAGTCATTGTTTTTTGTTGACTTAAGATGTTAGCCCTGTTACATTAAACATTTCTTCGTTTGTTTTGTCAACTGATCTACAGGAGAGAAAGAAACCGCTCCCTATTTTTCTTTGCACTTTGAGGAGCAGCTTAAAATTTATCAGAAACAGGTAAGGCCTGCTGATGCATAACGGCATCAGAAGATGAAGAAGGGATAATCAAGGTTCATTAAAGCAACTTCACGGAAGCCATTAGTAGCTTTAAATGAGAGAAAGAATTCAACTGATGTAAAATTAGAACTGTAAAGAAAAGACAATGCCTATTCATAAACACTGTGATTGCACTTTGAACCTATGGATATAATGTATGTTATGATAATTCAGTGATGTACAAAATGTATATTTTTTTTCACCAGGTCATAATCAATCTGGTGGACCAAAATGGACGTGAGAAGTTGATAGGTGATGCGTACCTTAAACAGGTGCTGCTCTTCAACAATCCCAACCTAACCTATATCTCGTTCGACTTTCATGAGCACTGGTAAGAATACATGCTGACATCACATATTGTTTTCACGTTACATGTCAGTCTGTAGATATTTGACACAATCATATGGAGGAAGATGTGATCCATGATTAGACGCTACATTATTTGAATGCTTGTCTAAGTGAGTGTTTCTGTAACAGTGCTATAATTAGGAAATAGTAAAGTCTCTCCTTTTTTTCAGTCGAGGGATGAAGTTTGAGAATGTCCAGACGCTCACTGATGCCATCTCTGACATCATCACAGATATGCGATGGGGCTGGTCAGTATTCCCTTTTAACATTTTAAAGTGTGCATTAAATTAAAATAGGTATTTCCCCTCCTAGCTGTCTATGTGAACGTCTGTATTCCAGGATATGTATATGTATGTATATATACATACATATATACAGTACAGTACATACATACATACACACACACACAGTCTTATGCAAAAGTTTGGGCACCCCTTGATAAATAACAGATTTTGGTGATTTTTTTAAATTGAAAAGAATTTAACACAGTCTCTCTTGGAAATGGAAAAAATGGACAATATTTTCCACAAACATTGATGCATAGTTACCTTTTTATGTCATGAATTAAACAAAGATTTTAAAAAAAAGTTTGGTGCAAAAGTTTGGGCACCCTAAATAATCAGTACTTAGTAACACCTCCTCTGGCAGATATCACAGCTTGCAAACGCTTTTTACAGCCAGCTAAAAGTCTTTCAATTCTTGTACTTGGGATTTTCTCCCATTCTTCCTTGCAAAAGGCTTCTAGTTCTGTAATATTCTTTGGTTGTCTTGCATGCACAGCTCTACCCACAAATTTTCAGTGATGTTTAAATCAGGGGACTATGATGGCCACTCCAAACACTCCAAAAGCTTGAGGTATTCCATAGTGGATTTGGGGTATGTTTAGGATCATTGTCCTGTTGTAGAAGCCATCCTCTTTTCAGCTTCAGCTTTTTTTACAGATGGCATAAGAAGTAACTATGCATCAATGTTTACTGAAAATATTGTGCATTTTTTTTTTCATTTCCAAGAGAGACTGTGTTAACATCTTTTCAATTAAAAAATCACCAAAATCTGTTATTTATCAAGGGATGCCCAAACTTTTGCATAAGACAAATATATGTAGTTTTATATATATAGTTTTAACAGCAGTTAATGTTAACTTTACAAATTGTCATTCTGATGACATCTTTTCTTTGGGGCATATACTACTCTATATTTGTCTTCAACTAAGTTCCCTTCTGTTTTTCATTTGGTATTGTTTTTGTGACTGTGGCGTACCTTGAATGTTATTTCTGGTCGCAAATCGATGACCATTGTTGATCACACCTTGGCTAGCTATTTCATACAGAAAGAGATAAACTTGCAGAATCAAGTGTGTATAAAGCAATATATTTGTCTTCAAGCAAATTTGAGTGCTTATTATATTTTTCCTGTAGGGTGGACCAAGCTGGAGTCATCTGTACACAAGAGGGCATTTTCCGTGTTAACTGCATGGACTGTCTAGACAGGACTAATGTAGTTCAAGCTGCCATTGCACGTGTGGTCATGGAAAAGCAGGTGTGCAAAACTACCATTCTGTTACAGTTGCATGAACTCTGTCCACTACTACACTGACTGGCTTACTTATCCTTCACTGTTGTATCAGTGAATCTCCTGAACCATGCTGCTCCTTGCATGTTGGGAAGTTAAGAGTATTTTGTTTCCGTTCTAGTTGAAGAAACTGGGGGTGATGCCCCCAGAACAGCCGCTGCCCCACAAATGTTACAGGATCTATCAGGTGATGTGGGCCAACAATGGAGACACCATCAGCCGGCAATATGCTGGCACAGCTGCTTTAAAGGTAACTTACTGGGATGACTGGATGTGATTCATCAAGGATATGTGAACTGTCTGTTTCTGTTTCTGCCCCAGTGCAATATATATTTTAAAATACAGTATAGACCTACAAGGCCTAGACCTACAAGTACAAACCGGATTCCAAAAAAGTTGGGACACTTAACAAATTGTGAATAAAAACTGAATGCAATGATGTGGAGAT
>JAQMYL010000038.1:13750956-13762050 GCA_030014365.1 Clarias pachynema
TACATGTAAACCTGTTTTAAGAGACTCATTAAGCAATATTAGCAACCTTTAAAATGGCATAATAGGGGCACTTTAACCTCTCTAATGAGACCTGTTTGTACACCTGATGAAATTTAAGCCATGATTTCTTTTTAATGGAAAGGTTGGTTTACAACTCAGTGGTGCCTTATTTATGAATTTTGCAAATTTTCCATTCGCCTATTTGCAATTTTAACAGTTGATTAGCATTAAGGCATGTTCTATGAATGTCTTATTTTTCATGACTAACCATTAGCAGGTTAACTGTGGAAAGTCTTCCTGTGTTTAAACACTGTCGTGTAGGGTGATTTCACACGCACGGGAGAAAGGAAACTGGCCGGAGTGATGAAAGACGGCGTGAACTCAGCCAATCGATACTATTTAAACCGATTCCGTGATGCATACAGACAGGCTGTCATTGGTGAGGATCAAAATATATTTAGTTTCACTGGTTGATGTGAGTTTTCACATCTGGCCCTGATTTGGACATTTCTGCTACATTATTTCTCCGTAGACCTCATGATGGGACTCCCTGTTACTGAGGACCTGTATTCTATCTTCAGCAAAGAGAAGGAACATGAAGAGAAAGAGAAAGAGAGCCAGAGAGGAGCACAGGAACAGGTCAGCCTCCTTCTCCAGACCTACATGCAGCTACTGCTGCCAGATGATGAAAAGTTCCATGGAGGCTGGGCCCTCATTGACTGCGATCCCAGGTAAATCAAGCATTCTTATTTACCACAGTATTAAGCAGACTGGACATGTAATGTAAGATGTAAGATGCAATGTAAGAAAGCAGGGTGTTGAATCACAGGGGCTGCATTTTATTTTCCCTTCTAAGATAATGTTAAAATTCACAAATTGGGTTTATCCAGAGTTATGTTTAACACATCAGTGTTGAATTTATCATTATTTGCAACAAAACGGATCAGAATTTAAATATCTACTGAATATAAATATGAATGCACTTTTGTGTATTTTTTTCAGTTTATTGGCATTGGCACGAAGGTATTTGTACTCATGTGTTTATTTTAACTGCCTTGGGTGACGGAGTTAAATTTCTTAAATCCTTACATCTTTCGGTCCTAATGATGATGTCTAAATGACTTTGTAAGTCTAACAAATATTGGTCGGGTTGGTTGACACTTCTGTTCTTGTTCTGTTCTTAACCCATATTATGACATTAGAGTCTGATTTTACCTGTGAATATATTTCTTTAAAATATATCTCAGGTCAAAATGTGGTCCTATAAATGGGTTCTTTCTCGTTACATGGCAAGTTATGAATATGCATATGAATGATTTCTATTTTCATCCATTATTTGTGTAGATCTTCTGTTTTATGAAGGGAAATTCTGACAATTTTACTCAACTGTCTTTTTGCTGTTTCTCAATAGTCTTATTGATGCAACACACAAAGACGTGGACGTTTTATTACTCCTGTCCAACTGTGCTTATTATGTTGCTTAGTAAGTTCCTGCATTTTCACTAGAGATTGATATCTAGCCATGGGTTTTGGTCAAAGGTCTCATCTCTCTTCTTTTTCACTTCAGCTATGATGAGGAGGCAGATAAAGTTAACCAGTACCAGCGTCTTGGTTTAGAAGGCTTGGAAAAGATTGAAATAGGTAAGGAAATATCTTTATTTTATGTGTACAGTCGCATAAGCCTTGCTGACTGGATAATTTATTTATAATTGGTTCATTACCTGATGTTATGATATGTGTCTATCAGGCCCAGAGCCCACTCTCTTTGGCAAACCCAAATACTCCTGCATGCGTCTGCATTATAAAAATGGGGAAGTTAGTGGCTATTTCCACACCCTGAGGGCAGTCACACGGAACCCAGAAGATGATGGAAAAGGTACAAGACTGAACCATGAAACATTTGTCTTTTCTTTTTTGTTTTTTTAGAAGACATAATACTTTGGCAATAATGATGATTAGTATAAATGTGTAGATGTGCTATGAATGCGTTTGCAGTGATGTTTTAGATTTTGGATGTATTTGGTTTACATTTCAGATACCTTGCAATGCATAGCAGAGATGCTTCGCATAACTAAGCAAGCGATGGGACTTGACGTGCAAGTGATAGAGAAGAAATTGGAAAGGTAAACAATATTTCTGTGATAACTCCAGGTCTAACAGCATCCTTCAAGACGAAAGTAAAGAGACTTATTTGTTTTACTTTTTTTTCCATTCAAGGAAACACAGCAAACCTCATGAAGACATTATGGGTATACAGGGAAAAGCCAGTGAGCCAGTACTTGGCTCAGGCTTAGCTCAGGGCAAAAGTTTTTTCTTGAACAAATTCTCATCCTTAAACCAGAAAGTAAAACAGACAAAAACTAATGTAAACATTGGAAACTTTAAGCCACTTGGTAGACTTGAGATGAAGGTGAACTTTCTAAAGCCCAACATGAAGGTGAACCTTTGGAAATCAGACAGCAGTTTGGAGACATCTGATGGAAATCCAGGCCCTGGAGCAATGAAGGACCTTTGTAAGGAGCGTTCAGATCTAGAGATCTCTGATGACTCTGATTCTTATCACTCGGATGAGCATCCATGCTCAGGTTCCATGGAGAACGTTGACTATGTGCTCCCCAGTTGTGGGATTGTAGCATCTGCACCTCGGCTTGCTAGCCGGTCCCAGTCTATCGCAAGTGTTGAACTTGCTGTGCCCTCTATTATTCGTGTCACCAGTTGTGAGAACACAGTGGGGGACAGCTTATCAGTTGAACCAAACTCTCAGTCCCCTGGCGCAGCCTCAGAAGCAGAGGAGGCCATCTTAATTGACTTTGGGACACCAATTGATGCTTACTGTCACCAGTTTGTTCACGATGCCCAGACCAAACCAGTAGAAGTGTTTGAAGAACGCCCGGTGCTGCCAACAAACCCACAAGCACCGGAGTGTCTCAAAGCTCCTCCAGGTTCAGTCTCAAAGCCAGAAACCTCAGACTCCCAGCAGCAGCAACTCCCTCGTCCATCTCAGCTCGATGTGGAGCCTTCAGTCTCAGGAGGAAAACTCCTCACAGTCCAGCCCCCAGGTTCTGCCGCATCATGTAGCTCGCAAAAGAGCATTGGCTCCATCTTGGAAGGGAGTCTAGGACCTTCTCCAGCAGACAGTAATGGGAGTCGTGTGGTGTCCCCCTTTGCTAAGATTAAGAGCTCTGTCGTGCAGGTGGCAAGCATGACCCAGGCCGGACTCACTCAAGGTATCAACTTTGCTGTGGCAAAAGTTCAGAAAAGCCCAGAGCCTGAAGCCGTCAATGAAACACAGCAGAATGAATTGCGAGCTATGTTTACACAGTGCCAGACTAGGATCATTCAGATATAATATGCTTGTTTGGCCTCATACAGATGAATTTTTAGTGTAGAATGTGACTTCTAGCACAGTAGCAGTAGCATACGTTTGCACAAAAAAAGTGTACAGTCAATTACTCCATATTTCTGCTCCAGTTACTGTAACTGATGTTTACAGCCAGTGTTGTGTAGTGTGTATATATAGTACACCTAAGATGAACCTGACTGTGCTCTTATTTCGAGTGAAATCCCTAACATTCATACATTACTGGTTTTGCATGTTGAGAAAACTTAGCTAGATTGGAGCGGTGCAGTACTCTTCTTTACATTTGTTGAGTGTTGTAGCTATAGCCGAAGTGTGTAATTAAAAAAAAAAAAAATCCCCAAAAAACAAGTCAGGCTCTAATATCTGTTGGATAGGCAGCTCAGTATTAGATGTTAGAAAAAGAGGAAAGCAAACAAAGCTCCATGTAGTTAAAGAAATACTTGTGGTGTTACATCAATAGAAATGTAGGACCAGAAATCTACATTATTCGCATATGGGTCACAGTCATCAGACGTAGAGCCTTCCACTGAATATATTTAGAAAACATATATTTAGATAAAACTGATTGACTGTGCTGATAGAGAAGTTTCAACTTTAGATGGTTATTTGCGGCACTTTGAAGTCCTTACTAACATTTCTCTCTCTTCTTTTAATTAGCGCTTGAATTTGAGAGTTTGCGTAAAGGTACAATAAGTAGAAGATCCATCAAAACTTGAATATTATTATTGTTGTTGGTAGTAAATATCAAGTGGAACATTAGATAAACGTGCAGACTCAGATGGACCACCACCTTTCTCTTCTTGCTTGGGATTTTATTGTATATTGTGCTAAATACATGTAATGATGTTTTTATTCCTTGTGCTGCTAAAAAAAACAACAACCTACAACTTGGTAACAAGACTAATAAGCGAAATACTTATTGTACCTTTAATATTGTGGGGAAAATAATCAATATTATTTTCTAGATTATGCAAGTGACCTGCTTAGCTTGTCCCCCCAAAAATGACGTAGGTTAATGGTAAAGTGGTCTGTGTCTTAAATTATACTTGTAAAATCTTTCATTCTTTCAGAAGGGTTTATTTGCAAAGCGAACCTGCATCAAGTATTTGCTTGACAAATATATTTTGATATTCAAAATAAGTATACATAAATATTAACTTCATAGTTGTCTGTGTGTAAAGATAAATAAGTGATAATTTTATGTATATATGATTACATACAGTACCTTAACAGCTTTATGCTATTATTTGATGCAGTTCAGATGTAAAGGACCCAGGCCAAACATAAAAACACTGTAACACTGTAAAAGGCTTTTTGCACTCTTCTATTTATATCAAGAGTCTTATCATATTATTCGGTGCAGGTATTTTTCAACAAATATAACTTTATATTTAATGTCATTTTTTTCATTTTTTATTCAGGTTCTTTTGCTGCATCTTGACTGTAATAATTTTCGGTTTTGAAAATTCATGCTCAGGCTTGAGGTATGACCATTAGCATGCCTTGATTGATTTTTAAGCAGGCGATAGGACCTATGTGAGGGGATTCCTTAAATTAAAAAAACAAAACAAATAGTAATAGTTCTTCCCACATTTATCAGAACCAACAAATTAAAGTATACACATTGTTTTTATAGTAAGATGCATGAGTTTTAAGTTTAGTTACATGAAATGAAATTTCTTATACTTATTAATATACACCGATAAACCATAACTTTAAACCAACTACGTTTTGGGTCAACATTAAAACCAACTACGTTTTGGGTTCCCCTTCTGCCACCTGGGTGCCTCTGGCCTCTTGAGTTAGGGTTCCCCAAGACATCTGGGGGTGTGTGGCGGTGTCTTTCACCGGGATGTTAGTGGCGGATCCTTTGGGTGCTCTGTGATGCACGTGGGGCCTTCATGGATACAACTTGTTATCCGTCGTATCACATGAATGCTGGATTGGATTGAGATCCGGTGAATTTTAAAAAATGAGTCTCTTTGCCTGCTAAGCCTTGTGTGTGGCAGGCGATGATGTGCTGGGTGTTCTGATAACTTTCTGTCATGGTCAGCATTTACTTTTCCAGCAGTTTATGGTACACTGGCTTTCCTTTGCTCCTTGTGGGCATGGGTGTCTGTCCATGAACCTGTTGCCAGTTTACTGGTACAAAATAGATAATCAATGTTGCTCATTTCATCTGGCGGTGGTGTTAATGTTATCACTTATTAGTGTATTTTACAACTGACTTGAAGTGTATGAGTTATAATAATTAATGAGTAATTATACCCATTATAATGTCAAGATATTTTTATACACACTTAAATAATGAACATATGACTTGAATAGTTGGATTACATGCATAAAATAAATCTGACTTAAAGGGGCTTTAGATTTATTTTTTTTTTCTTTTTAATTTTTTATATTTTTAGGACCAAATATCACTAGCATAGTGCTAGGTAAAAGGGTAACTATGTGCAGCAACTCTAGTTTAATTTTTTCTTTTGGAATAAAAAAGGGAAATGAGGATTTCTATCCATTCCTTTGTGGTGGATATTGCAGTAGTTTCAGATGTATCTCTCTCATTTGGACTGAGACACGTTGAACTCGATTGAAATTTTTTAAAATAGTAATATTATGCTGCACTGATAAAAAAAAAAAAAAAAAAATCTTGTTCAATACCTATAATGATTGAGCTCTACTGCTCTAATGGTGGTACTCAAAGTATCTTTATGCTGGATACTTTACGGTGATGATGCCTCATGTTTACTATTTGTACAAACCATTACATAAATACAGAATAACATGCATTATATACCAGAATGCTACTTTAAGCAGTATGCATAATGAAAGATTAGGTGTTAGGCAATCTGAACCACAAACACTTACTTCTTATAGGCTCACTTTGACTACTTTGATTTATAATAAGAGCTGATAATTATAGCATGCTCGATGTGTGGTTATAAACCAGTAAATGGTTTATAAGTGATATTTTTATAAACGACTATCTTGAGGATCAGACCGTATAACGGAGTTACATGGTAACAAACCCACAAGGAGTTACATGCTGTTAAACTCAAACACAGACAAAAATATGTGGATAACCCAGTAATGCTCTCTAAATACAGTACATCTGTCATGTAGCATGAACTCAAACTTCAAACTCAAGATCAAACATGAATACCACAGAAGGTTTTTTTCCCCCATCTGTCTAGTCCCTTACAGACTATCCCCTGCATAGCTGCCAAAAACCCTTGTCACCATTTTGGACCAAGCATAATTGGAAACATGGGTGGCCTAGTAGAGATTCTTACCTGCGCACAAACACTCCCAGGCCTCCGTTTTGTGTCTCAGTAGTCACTCCTCTCAGATCTGGTCATCAAGGGTGAAACATTAGTCTCTTTAGTTGGGATTCACCAAAACCAGTTTACCGATCCGTGAGTGAGAGATTTATACCTCATGTTCTATATCACAAAAAACATGGTCATCTCAAGCCTGAGGAAGGATGGAAGAGTGTTTCATGGATAACGTCATAGAACTTGGTTTTGTTTAATGCTTCATGGTTGTACGTTTCTGATCCATATGCTATTTTAACAACTGTAATCAGATGCAAATTAAGTATCAACATCAAGATATATAACTGACATTTCAACAATACCTCTAACATCATTCTGATACCTGCTGACTGTCTGAATATTAATATGCTGGTTGTAATACAGGTTTGATTTGATGTATGTTGGGAAATAGGTTTTGCTTATAGGTTGACTTGTTTGTAAAGTATTTAAGTTGGCATGCACTGGACTGGGATTCTATCCTAATTTTAATCATTTAGAATATTAGTACAAGGCAGTGGTACATAAAACTAAACCTAATTAAGGGGCAGACAAGTAAACATTCCTGTTGTTTCATTTATTTAGTGTATTCTATGCATAAAGAGATGCACCTTCCTTGCATTCATTCACAGAATTTCCTGAGAGGACCATGATTTCACACAAAGTGCTTTGGGAAAAAAAAAAATTCTGCTTAGTCATATAACTGACATGCATAAGTGAATTCCTTTTTTTTGTTTTTTTAATCTCAGATTTTTTTTTTTTGCCTCAAGTGTTACACATCATTTAGACACCTTTCAGCATTGTGTGTGTAAACTTCTGTGTAAAAATTCTGTTCCCCAGAATTTTATTGCATTGTATAATGACCTATTTATTCCTAATGCTTATTCACTCTTAACCCCCCTGTATTTGATAACAATTGTGTAAAACTGCTGTATTTTAAAATATTATTTGGGAGGCTTTTTAAGTAAATCATTAAAAGCAAGCTGATGTCGTCTTATTTACTTGAAAATGATATCGAAACATTTTAATGTTAAAAAAAAAAATCCATGATCTTTTAGTATAGACAGAAGGTCTTAGGAGGGGAGAATATGACTTTTTTTTTTTACTTCTCCAAAAGTTTCAGATTCAGTTCAAGAATGACTAGGTCTTTACTCATTGACCTGAATTAAATAGAAGAATTGTGCTGATATTGTGTGATATTCCCACACACCGCTCCAGGGCAGGAGAGTCATATACCTACAGTATACTCCTACAATGACAATTATTAAAACTGTGTGTAAATACTTAAACCTGATTTATAGTACATTTCAGACATTCTCCTCACATGAGAGTTACTGTTCTAACCTTATAACACACATGAATTGTTGGTGGACAAAACAAAGGGCAGTGTGTGGATGCAGATGAAATGGTTGGGAAAGTCATTCTTTACAAATGTGACAGAGGATGTGTCCCGGGGCACATTTCTAGTACAGGTTTTGAAACATTCACATATGAGATAAAACATCCTTTGAAAATGTATCATTTTTATTTTATAAGCTAGAATGTTAAAAGTGTTCCCTGCAAGGACATTTTCTCTTCCTGGTTTCTTTTTTCACATTAACCAGTCAATATAAATGCTTTTCTGCAAAAGGTTTCAAGAATTATCAAAAAAATATATTCAAAAATACCCATTTTTTATTTTACTTCCTCACACCTTTTAAAAAGGGTTGAGTAAAAAAAGAAAAGAAAAGAAAAACAACCTTGGTGCTGTACAAAAAAAAAAAAAGAGACCACTATTACTTAACAGATGAACTCATCCTCAATGCCGTTAATTCGAAGCTTGTGGACATTAAGCTTATGGCTCATTGCCATTTACACATTTATGCTGTTGTGTCCGGCTCATCCGCAGGATTTCAAGTTGCTTGGCTTTCACCCAGCCTTCTCTGGATAGAGTTGTCTGTCCACAGCTTAAAGACAGCAATCTGGAAAAAAAGGGGCACTTAGTTTTATTTTTTAAATTCATACAAAATGAATAAAGTCAGTATTATCCAGTTAACAGGAACACTAATCTGATAAACTACCCTACCTTGCAACTACCAGCATCCTATGCAGGTCCTCGGCAGAAATGCTTTGAGGGTCGTCCTTACGCATTTCAACAAAGTCTTCCTCTACCGCCTAACATCAAGGAAAATACAAGAACAGATGGTGAACTCATCCTACTGTTGAAATCAACAATGAACATAATCATCCTATCATATATTACATGTTATCAAATTCTGATCTAGAATGTTTCAGTTTAGAACAAAAGTAATATGCACAAAGGCAAGGAAGAGGAGGGGGGGGGGGGGGAAACAACAACAAAAAAAAAAAAAACACAGCTGACCTTGGTCATTTGGTCAGAGATGCTGTAGTCCAGTGAGCGAGCCGCGGTGAGGTACACACGGTATCTGTTGAGCTGCGATGGAAGTTGTGCATGTTGTACAGTCTTCAGGTACTCCTCCAGATTAGGGGGGTTTACGGTGGGACGCAGCTGTACCTGACAATCACACTGAAAAATAAGTAATAATTAATGGAGAAGTTCCTTCACAAATTATTTAGTCTGTTTGTGAAAATTTAGATAATGGATCAATTAAATATCTTCCTCAACCAAATAGTTATCTAATTAGCAATGTTAACACCAATGCAATAAACCATACCTCCTCTTTCATATCATCGTTTATTCGGTTATTTTATTTGATTGTTTAAAATAACCATTTATTTTGACAAAGTATTTTTTTAAGAAGTTACACAATTAAATAAAAGAACAGCATACAGACAAGTGTTTTGTTGAATTACAGTCATCAAACCTGTCCCTTTGCTCAATCATCCAGTTATCCATTCAGCCAATCAGACACAGTTAATGCTCGCATCAGACATCCGAACGAGGGGGGGATAAATGTGATCTAAGTGACTTTGACCGTGGCATGACTGTTGGTGCCAGATGGCTGGTTTGAGTGGGCAGGTTCACAGTGTACACGAGTAGGCGTGAGAATTTTGTTATGTCAAAAATTAGGATTCAAATATCCTGGTGATACAGATTTGCTGCTCAGAACATGTAGCGAAATCTTTCCTTTCACTATTTGTCATGATTCTAGTACGTAAAATCAGTCTGCATTAACTGAGATAAGCAGCATAAACAGCATGAAGTTTCGAAGTGAACACACAACTGCATCAAAGCATGTTAAGTCAAAAAAGATGAACTAATCAGAAGACAATGTTATCACACAAGTGTCAAACACATGGCCTGTAGTCCAGGGGAAAAATAAATAAATAAATAAAATAAAAATAAATAAATAAATAAAAAATAGTGAAATGGTTTTTAGCACACAGCTCAACATTTTCACACTATTCCTGGAATTCACAGCAGACCTGCAGCGTTGCCAGTTAAAATCGCTGCCTGTGTGCTGTGCAATTTGAAAGCACGTCAGGTGTTGTCCTGGCAGTAGCATAGACCAGAAATTAATTTCAGCAGGTTGAGGAAATATGTTAAATATGATTATTTTTATTGTTATTATTATTATTATTATTATAGCCCCTCAGTGTCTAACAAAAATGGAAACATTGACTAGGCATGTAGAATTGTATTTCAGAACATTAATTTGTCATTCCATAAATGCATTACAATCTTAAATTTAGACTGTAACAAATGTAAACTACAGTGGCTGTTGTGTGGGAAAATCTCAACTTGGTGTCAGACAGGCTGATTGGAGGATTTCAGAATCAACAGCCACTCCATGTTCAGAGCCATCAGAATCACATTTTCCACATTTGATGTGAAAATGAACTGAAGCTCTCAATCTGTATCTGATGATTTTTATGCACTGCTGCCACACGGGTGGCTGAATTGGGTAATTACATAAATCTGATATGATTGAGTAGCCAGTGAGTGCAAGTTCAAGAATAATTGTAAGACTAATTTCATATTGAGGAGACTAATTGTGATTATCAGTTTAGTCATTATTATGCGGCCCTTCTTGCAAGTTTTATATAATTGTAGGGCTGCAACTAATGATTATTTTGATAATCGATTAGTTAGGCGAAAATTTTTCGATTAATCGGATAAAAGGTAAACGCTTCTTTAATTTGATTTTTGCTTATAATTATATATAAAACCATACCAACATTTGTTTTTAACAATAATTGCAGATGGCAAGTTGACTGTTTTTATATATGTATGTATGTATGTATGTATGTATGTATGTATGTATGTATGTATGTATAAAAAATACACAGATATACACACACGCATACAAATTTAGTTTGAAAACAGATTTGCTAGTTAACAAGTTAACTTTGTAGTGGACTATAAAAAAACTGTAGAAATGCAAAAATGCTAATAGTCACAAATGTACTGTTATTTGCATTCGCTGAAAACCACAACAATCACTAAATGTAATATTCTAC
>JAQMYL010000038.1:13762150-13801527 GCA_030014365.1 Clarias pachynema
GCACAGCGTGCAGGTTACCGTCTTTTTAGAGGCGTTTAATGTAAATTGCTCCCATACCTTGGAGGACTTGGGGCGCGCGCTTTGTCCTGCAGACGCTTCTGTAACCGCCATTGCACGAGCGGCTGTGTATCTGTGTGTATCTTTGTGTATTTGTGCACCTTGTGGTCGCGCTCCTCAGTAACGTGAGCAGCCCGACTAATAGATAACGGCATTCGTTGACAACGAATTTCATTATCGATAATTATCGATTTTATCAATTAGTTGTTGCAGCCCTATACAATTGCAATTAGTTTACAGAGGTTGTGAGGGAATTAAACTATACAACAACCCTGGAGTCTGAACTGCTTTAATAATACCGGCTCTAATATTAAGCAGTTCTTTGTCAAGACTTTAGCTTGTCCTGGCCCCCTTCCCGTCCTTGTAGTGCAGCTGCAGCCATGGTAACCTCATGAGTAGTCACACAGGAATAGCACAGCACATTCCATACGGTGTTTAGCGTCAGCGTGATGCAGCGTCGAGACCCCAGCCAGAGAGCTGACAAGGTCTCTGTGGATGGGAACAGAAATATCAGCCTGTCTCTACAGCTGCCTCTGGAAACATTCAGCAATGCGCATGTCAGCCTACTGAGAGCGCACGCACCCCCACCCTTCCTAGCGATGAACTAAGGGCACTCTCCTCCCTGCCGGCCCTCTAGTGTCTGAAAGAGTCTGACTGTGCAAAAACAAGAGAAAGACGTACAGCTTGGCGTTCTTACCGGGAGCAGCGATCGGCCCTCGGACATGATGAGCACGTTAATATTGCAAGGGAATTCCATCTGGTGGTAGTTGAAGTCGTAATCAACCTTCTGCCAGGAGATCAGGTTTCCCAACGCTGTGATGTTCCGCACGCCTAGACCACAGAGATGCATACGGCTTGATATAGCGCACACACACACACGGGTGACAGCGTGTGAGCTACTCATTAAAATTCATGATACAGATGTGAACAAATGAGAGCTGCTCCACACATGTATGACTTACTCATGTGGATAAAAATTCTGCTTGTGCCAGCTGAATAAAATCTTTTTTTAAACCAGGATAAATATATTTAGCCAATCCGTCAATATATATGTGCGATTTCTAATAATACATAAAAAGTTAGTTTGGGAGGAAATGTGGGCGAGTTTTTAAAACAGGAGGCGCAGAGACAAATGCCAGTCGGCGTGACTCATGTAATGCAACACTCCACTATTGTTTTGCCATACAGTTCTACGATGTCAACACCCAACCAAAATCAGGCAGACCGACTTCCGTCACTCTGCACTGTGTGCGCGTGTGTGTACACTCAGCATGCTAGAAAAATATAGGTTGACATTCAGCCTCTGCTTTGCATCCTCCGTTTTCTATGATGTTTAAAATGCCACTAGAGGCATTAAATCCAGCACAAGCGAAGAAAAATCTATGCAAATAAACTGAATCATCATCATGCGAAAGGAATTAACAGCTACGGTAATGTCAGAATGCCTGATTTTTCATCTTTCAACAGCTGCAGTGTAATGTGCCTGTAAATCTAATAAAGATGAAATAAGCACTGTTTGGATTTCTTTAAATGACAAATCTTTACACCTTCAGATTTCCTTCAAAATTCCAATTGAAGTCTGTTTTTATGTTTAAAACAAAGGGAATTGCAGATTTGCCTCTTTATCATCAAACCACTTCGGTCGCAAGACTAGAAACTCAAACTTTCACACAACCCTGTCAACATCATGTCTTTTAAAAATCGTTTTGTGTGCGCTATACAACAGCATGAACCGACGGCGCTGTGACAATGATGTGTTCTGACCTGTTGTGTCCAGTTGACCTTGCTCAAGCTGCGTCTCATCCAGAACCAGAGAGGTGTTTCTGCCCAGCTGCAGAGCGCCGCTGACCAGCCTGTTAGCTGTGTAGTCTTTCCGTGGCACCATGCGCTGTGTGTTCATGTTGTGGAGACTCATACAGAGCCGGTATGACTACACACAGGATACAACTCGGTCATTAAGAGAATAAATATAGACATGATAGAAAAGCAATCATTCTCCAACACCTATTGTGTAGTACTCACAGATGGCACAAGCTGCTGGATGATTTGGTAGAGCTGTTCAGTGTAGGGAGAAGCGTGGGGGCAGCCGCTGACATTGAGGGCAAATTTACCCAGAGGAAGAACATCTCGTCTGGCATACCTACAAGATGATTATGAATACAGTGTGAGGAACCAGGCTTTAGACGATACCAATTCGAGCCAGCATGACTCATGCAGCATAACACATAGTCTGAGATGGCCATGAAGACGGACGGAATAAATTGTTAGGGGTTAACGACATGCCCGCTGCTCACAGTATGACTAACGTACAGATACGGCGTACTAAAACAATGACTAAGTAATGACTAAAAAGCGAAGGGGTGTACTGTTAGAAGATGGGGTGGTGTGAGGTGTTCCGATGAGAAGAGTATTTCTCTTGCCATGATGAAGTTTATTATTTTTCAATAACAGCATCTGTGTTATTCCTCACCTCATGAACATGCAACACTTGCCATTTTATTATTTATTTATGAACAACAAATCGTGCTTATAATGGCTTTAAAGATTAAACTTTGGTAGATACCAACCAGAGAGGCTAGCAACCTACCTTCGATGCACATGAAGCCACTGCTCATGTTAGGGAGCGGCGTAACACACTCGGAGGAAAGTGCTCTCCGATCCCTTCCACTTGTGTGAGCTCACAGACGGCCACGATCGGCTAATGTCTGTATGACTGAGGGTGCACGACCAAACTGCTCCCCGAGTTCCTGGCTAAGGATCACCCGGTGTAGCATCACCCGGGAATCGAACTTGCGATCTCTGGATCATATGGGCGAGCGGTTTACTGCTGCGCCACTCAAAAGGCAGATTCAAAGTTACAAGTTACTTCCTGTTATTACGCATCTTGTGACACGTTCATTCCCTTCCATTCCCTCTTTTTTTTTCCATAAGACTAACAAGAATAACAAAAAAAATCTAGGTTCTCATATTACAACGAAATCAATAGGTTTCAATGTTTTTAACAAAAGAAGATGAAAAGGGGCCAAAAGAAAAGAAAAAAAGTTAGACACGTTAGATTTGAGAATTCATGAGCTCTGTGGTGTAAAATCAGTATAGATAACATCAGGATCCAGACTAAAAATAATATTTCGAGTTAGTGATAAAAGGATTCTTTTTTTTTTCTTCTTTTTTTTTTAAACTAATTAATTTTTTATTTATCCCATGATTTTCTGATATTTCTTTTTATAAATATAATACAGCAAATAACCCCAAAAAATTATTATTCCATAAGGATTGTTGTCCATAGTGTTCGTCTGTGAAATCTGATAGTCGTGGATCAATCCTTTTTTGTAATGGTCAAAAAAAGAAAAGAAAAAAAAATCACACTGCAATTCTTGCTGCTACGGTGTGTCTTTTTCTTGAACTGGATTACTATACACTGGACAGATGTACAGCCTACATGTTCAAAATAAGCCTAAGAGACTCAGGCTTTGGGTGGTGCTATGATCCACTCACACACTGGAGATGAGATGAAAAACGAGGTACTCAGCAGCCAGAGAGTCACCGAGGAAGATGTGTGTGAGGTAAGCAAGCAGCTCGGCTCGGACTGTGCTCATCTCGCTTATAAGGCTGTTTAATACTGTGGGAAAAGAAGGTGTAGAGAAAGCAGATTAGAAATCCTGTGAGGTGACAAAGCAATGCAGAGCATTGGAAATCTGATAGACAGTCTTACAGGCTCCCTTGTCCTTTGAGACGGCAGAGGGCAGTAGCGGGTTGTTGTGTTGCAATGACTCGGCGTACAGCATGTGTAGTCGAGGCACGAGTGATGCAGGAGGACTGTGAGCTCTCTGCTCTTCCACGGTCTCCATGCCTTCTGTAGGGTCCAGAAAAGATGACGCCTCCCTGCAACACATTACTCTTCGAGTAAAAACTGTGTTCTTGGAAACATGACAAAATGGAAAGTTTTAGACAAATAGTTTTGAACAAACAAAAGTCATACTTGTCTTCAGCTACCATGCTGAGGGCAGGGTCGACTGAGAGAATGCCAAAGACCTCCAGCATGTCGTTCAGTTTGAAGCTGTCCCACTCGTTGTACACCTTCAAATGTTAAACAAAGAGACAGTGCTCACTTAGTTCTGTATCTCAAAAAAGCAGACGTAAGCACACTTTAGCAAGGTGAGTGCATTAATACAACTTCAAAGGAATATATAGTCCTGAAAACACCTTACTTTTAATTGTCAAAATATTGACCATGGGCATTTTAAGTACAAGTTGTTAGATCTTTTTCTTAAATTACACAAACAATATATTATTATTATATTTTCTCTCGAGATATTTAACCATAAGGTAACCTGAAAAAAGAGGTTATCATTTAGTCATCTGTGCATATTAATGTGCTGAGTAAAACTTGTTTACTGGCAACTTGATCAGCAGCAGGTCGTGGGAATGAGTGTCATGCGATATACAGTAGTTACAGCATCGACATGTGCCACAGCATCATGAGTTACATAGCCATACTTACCAAATGTAAAATGGAGGGAAAAAGACACTACTACTTTAAAACATTAAAAGTGGGGTTCAATTTTCATTTTCTGATTATTGAACCACCTTCTCCTCCAGGCAACTAAGAATACCAAACTAATAGCATGAACGTGCACACTGCTTGTTCTAGACACCCTACTGATGTGTCCACCCAGGAATCAAGTTTTTTGTTTTTTATTTGTTTTTTTAAATACAACAGAGTATCAAAAAGTTGGGATTAGCTCTGTTTACAAATGTTTTTTTTTCTTTTTTCGCCGCATTGAAACCTGGCAGTAGATTTCGCTACAGACAATTCTGTGGACAAATTCTCAATACACAATGCCATGAATGTCGAAAAAGACGATGAGCATGCACTTAGTCAAACTTCAGACCTGCCTCGCCTTTTTCAGTCATGGAGATGATGGGCTTATTCACTTTAAAGACTGCTGCTTTGTCTCAGGGTCGTATCCATACACCCAAGTTTCAACACCGGTAATGATCCTCGGCATGAAGGACGTCATCCATGCCATACTGATGGAGTTCTTTGGCAGATTTCGACGCAAATGTTCCTTCTGCCCCCGGTCACCAGCCTGGGGATGAACTTGGCAGCAGCACAACGCATGTTCAAATCACACGTGAGGATTCCCTGGACAAACAATGGCAGCAGTGTTGTGGATTGTTCTCGGATGATAGTCATGCACAAATTGCTAAATGGTTATGAAATTTCCGAACTCATTGTTGGTCTTTCTGATCCCTTGTCATCTTCCAGTGATGTTCTTCCACTCTTGCCACTCAAAACACCCCAAAGAACTCAATCATGTCTGTGGCAGATTTGCCCAGTTTTACACTGAAATTCATGTTTGCTCTTTGTTCTAACTTGCTATCAATGATGAAATAGCAGACGTGGTAATGCACACGGTCAGATTCGCACCAGTTGCACAGCTCCTGATGTACACAGGACGACGTCTTTTGACACAATGACTTAAGAAGGTCGGTGCTCCATGTGACTGTACGTGCAGCCTTGTGATGCCATCTGTTGTGTTACAAAACTAATCTCGAAACTTTTTGATACCACCTCATATATCTTAAGGAAGCAAAACATACATCTTAGGATTAATTAATTATTTTATGCGCACAGAGCTGGGAAACAATTAGCAACTTGACCATTATGATTTGTGAATTCAATTAAGATGCACAAAATATTCTACCTTAACCAGGCAGGCAGGACCTCTCTCTCCAGGCAGAGGAAAGTTGAGATCAAGTGTAGACGAGCAGTGTGCGGGAGAGATGTTCTGACTAGGAGCTTCGGTCTCCAAGCGTTTTGAGTCCATATTCCTGTGGGAGTCAGATACGTTCTGTGGTCCTATTGTGAGAAGAAACAACGTCAGCAAACTTTTTGAGAAGCTTTTTGTTTGAAGGTTTTGTTTGAATGTTTAGAAAAACAAACAATAACAAAAATATGTCTAACATTGTGGGATAATTTTATTTAATAAATTTGTCAAGTCTGCATTTGGTAGTAAAACAAATTACCAGTAATTTCTTCATTCTGCTGAGACTGTGCGTCCATCTCTTCATCCTCTTCATAGCTGCGTTTGTGCCTGTTTGGGGTGTAGGATGTGGAAGGGACTACTCGAGCTTGACTGGCACCAGCATAGCTGTTCAGAATAGTTAAAGACTAAGACTTCCCAACACCAGAAGACTTCTCGTGCAGTCTAAAAATTTCTATGCTTGTCAAAAACAATAAATAAAAATTGTCTGAAAGATGACAGCTTTCCATCAAAAGGATATTTCCTTCACCCACTGAGATTCTCCCGGGATAGGGACACAATAAAACGTCTGTCTCTCTGAAGTGACAGCATTTCTTGAGTTGAAATCCACCTGCTAACAGTTGACACACATTAATGTTTGATTTAAAAGTCTGGGTTGGGAAAGTGTTCGCCACATACCAAGAATAAAAAACTCCTTGTTCTAGGATTTATTTTAATAATCAAATAACTACAGAGAGAAATGCACAGAAAGTAATTCTTAGCAAAAAGAATAATGGAGTTATAAAGTACAATGAATCTGCAGCTGACTTTCATAATTAATTTACTGTTACTGTGGTTCATTTTAATCAAAACCTTCTCAAGAGTCAATAGTAAGTTGACAAGTGCACTGTACATGAACAATTAACCTTTATTTTGAATAAAAAACATAAAAACACCTGACTGAATTTTAACAAGCTCAATACTCAAAGGAAAAATTATTTAGAAGCATAAACCGATAACATTTTGTTAATCAGAAATTTAAAATAAACAATCCCCATATGATTGCTCACCCCACAGTCAGTAACATCCTTGTACTTTCCACACCTCAACACCTGAAAGATAAACACAAACAGAAAATAAGTTTCACCATATATGTACGCTTCTGTACGAAATACATGTATCTTTCATCAACTTTGAAGCAAATTTCAGTGAATCCTGCGGTGGGTCGAAGATTACCCACACAACTGCTATATTAAAACTTCTGTTGGCTGCACTTTCTTATCGGTACTTTCTTTTAAGGCTACTGTCCCCAGTCACTGCTGTGCAGGTGTGAACATGTTACATCACTACATTAGTAACTGCGGTGTGAGCAGAAATGGATGCACCCCTTGTGATTTGCACGAAAGAAGTTTTATGTGGTCTGAGGGTGTACCTGGTGCGGAAACAACTCACAGAAGAACATGAACAGAAGATTTGGATATCCGCAAACAAAAGTTGGACCGATACTCTGAGGAAAGCAAACGTTACTTAAAGACAATCATTACTGCTGATGAGATAGGAATTCATGACTACAGGCCTGAGAGTAAACGGCATATCAATTGCAGACCAAGAAAAAGTTCAAAAGTCAACCATCAGCTAAAAAATTATGCTTGCAGTTGTCTGGGATTCTCAAGGGCCAGTATTGGAATATTATCAGGAAAAAAGGCTCAACAAGCAACACAGCTCATTACAGCGAGATGATTATTGAAGAGTTGAAGCCTTAAAGCGTTTTTTTTTTTTTTTTTTTTTTTTTTTTTAAGTTCAGCTACTTTTTCGTCAATAAACTTCGGATTAAAAGCATAGGACTGCTATTCATGGGTGTTGCGATCTTGCATGACAATGGACATCCGCATACTTCTACTCACACTGTCAAGCTTCTGAAAAATCTTAGTTTTGAGGTTTTAACACATCCTGCCTATAGTCCTCATTTTGCTCCATCAGATTTTCACCTATTTAGTCCCCTGAAAGCAGCCCCATGAGGACAAAGATTCACTTCTGATGAAGAAGTGAAGACAGTAACAGTTTCTATTGAGTAACTACAGTAGCTGGACAAATGTATTGAAAAGCAAGGAGATTATGTTGATTATGTTGTGTCTTTTCTAAACGTTAATTAAAGTAAATTTGGCAGACAGTGTGTGATAATTTTTGATTCACCCTTATGAAGGCATGACCATTAAGTAAAGTTGAAATACCATCCTTGACAGCAATATTTAACCAAAATGAAAAAAATTACTCTTGATTGTGAGAAACATCAATAGCAAAACAGAAAGAAAAAAACTCATGTCAGACAAACTGATATACAAGTATGGATGTGCTGCATACAGTCAGCTGTTTAAAAAAAAAAAAAAAATGCACTGATGCTTTTGATTTACTTTTGCATTTGTTGAAGGATCCACTGTTTCATAAACCCCCATGAAGAATTCAGGATCAAACATGTCCTGGACCATGCAGCGGAACTTCACTAAGCTGTTGGGCTTCAGGTAGTGCAGAGGAACATCATTCAGGGAGGGAACCTAAACATCGTCAGTGTGTTAATTACATTCACATAATGCACAAAAACACACAAATCTAATGAACCAGGTAAGCAACACACACACCATTACACACACACACACACTAATGTAACATTTACCCAGGACTGTGCGTCGTTTACTTTCAGTTTCTCTTTGAAAAACTCCACTACTTTCTTCTCCCAGTCTGGACTGGAGCTGCACTGAGCTGAAAACAAAAAGAAATGTGTATAAAGCCAACATTAGCACATTAGCACGCTGCTAGTCTATGAGAGACAACGCAGATAGCTAATCATGTTAACTCTGATTAATGCACAAATTACACAGAAACACTTCACATCAGTTTAGATCATACACGTCAATAACACTAACGTGTCAGTGTGGTTAGCAAGCTAACTGCTGCACCGAGACACAGCAATGCTTTAACAAGACTTGGTTCCTGTCTCTTACCGAAAATCCCATCGACTACACCCAGAGGGTTGTTGATCCAGTCCTCAGCAGAAGGCATAGCCACGAGTCTCGGAATATTAAATATTACTGAAATTAAATACAACACAAAAAAGTGCTAACAATGCTGCTCCAAGCACGTTTCACAGCACCCTCCGCCCGGGCCCGCACGCGACTCACCGTGGCGGGAAAATGACGTCACGCAGAAAAAAGTCACATGACCTATGGCGCGTGCGTAGCAACGTCTCACAGTCTAAGGCCTCTCCTTACCGTTTATGGACAAAAGTACTGTATTTGGCCAAACCTGCCATGATATTGTGTCAAAGTAGAAATACAGCTATAACAGCTTACAGTCTCATTGGAAGGCTGTCCACAGGATTTTCGAGTGTTTCTGTAGGAATTTGAGGAATTTGTGCCCATTCGTTTTGTAGAGCATTTATGAGGCACTGAGAGGTTCATCCCAAAAGTGCTCGATGGGGTTGAGGTCAGGGTCAGGCCCGCCAAGTTCTTCCACACCGAACTCATCAAATTATAGTCCTTGCTTTGTGCACTGGAGATTATACTTCCCCAAACTTGCCACAAAGTTGGAAGCATAGCGTTGTCCAAAATGTCTTGGTATGCTGAAGCATTAGAATTGCTCTTCACTGGGGATAAGGGGCCCGACTGAAACACCTGAATTCAATAATTACCAGGTTTGGCCAAATACTTTTTGTCCATATAGTGTACGTTGCTTCGTCCCAGTGTCACTTTGACTGAAAATCAGTATGTTCATTTACACTCTGCAGCCAAAGGTACAGTATGTGGCAGTATGTGACGACCATCACAGTCACGTGTAGATCTTATGTTGCCACAAAGTTGGATGCACATACTGTAGTTATCTAGAATGTCTTTGCATTCTGTAGCATTACAGTTTCCGTGGCCTGCACAGAGTCTTGCCCACTGAACAACTCTCAGATATATGGTTCCATAAAAGCAAACTGGGGACTTAATCAGTAATGGGATTTCCCAAAAGCACTTATTTTACAAAACAGACATGTCTGTGTGGTTAGCAAGCTAGATAGCAAGCTAAATGTTACAATTCTAGTCACAAATTCTATCAGTAAGAATGAGAAACAATGCTTTTACAAGGCTTGGTGCCTGTCTTCCCAAAAAAAATCAGAATGCACACATATAACCTACTAAATAGATTCTTTCAGCAATTCATTTCCAAATCCCATTTGTTTACTTTATGCCACTCATTTATAATGGCACCCCATTACAATTTCACCATATAGGATCCTGCATAAGGGTTATGCAACAATATATTTTATAGTATTACAACCTGCATCTGAGATTGATTCAAAGTACATTGTATATGAATTAGAATTTATAGAAATCATATATGAAACAGATTCAAATAACTGGTTTAATTGGGATTATGAATGTTTCAATGATATATACTGATAACATTTAAATAAATAAAAAATTCTGGGTTGGCATCACAACCTGGCTGTCCTTTGCCTTGTGCCCTGAGATCCCTGGGAAAGACACCAGGCTGCCCGCAACCCTACATATGACAAACGATATGGAAAATGAATGGGTGATGATGAAGAAGATGCTGTTGTAGATGATGATAGTGATTATTATTCTTACATATACCATGGATCTTAACTTGAGTCCTGGAAGGCCAGTGTCCAGCACAGCTTGTAATTCACGAGCACCTTAACACACCCATTGATGTGACAGAATAATTGTGTTGGACCCCTAGCCTCCAGGATTGCAGTTGAAAATAGTCTTATCATCTATACCACTTAATCCTGTAAACAGGGTTATGGGTGGCCTGGAGCCTATTCTAGGAGACTCAGGGCATGAGTCGGGGTACACCCTAGACGGGGTGCTAGTCCATCGCAGGGCATGCACGCACACTCACACACATTCACAAACTACAGGCAATTTGGGAACACAAGTAATACTAATCTGCATACTAATCTCATGTACACATCAATCTTTGGACTGTTGGAGGAAACCAGAGCACCTGGAGGAAACTTACGAGAAGCATGAGAACATGCAAACTCCATGCACATAGACCTGGGGCAGGAATTGAACCCTGACTCTGGAGGTCCAAGATGACAGGGCTATCGGTCATCACCGTGTGTCCTTGAATTGAATTTCCCTGACATATCGTGGCATATTTTTCAGTAGAAAGCAGTCACAAACAGTTGATCGTTGTTTCTGAATGCTCTATGATAGATTACTTTGGCCTGTAGCGTCATTATGATGGCGTGAGCTGTTCCGGTGGAGTTGTATTGCATGTGTAAATCTTACCAACACAGTGTTACGGTTTAGTGCAGCTGAGTGTGGATGATATAGGTGTTAGTGATTAAAGGCCCAGGGTTGTTTTGTCGTTCTGACGATTACGGAAGAGTTTGGTGAACTCTGCTGGTTGGATCCGGCGCTGGGAACAAGCTACGTGTAATATTTGATTAAAGATGGCTGAAAGGAAAACTAATGTCCCCAGCTCGAGCGCGAATTTGCTCTTTTCCACAGCTCCGGAATTTAATTTTAATCTGCCGTTCATTCCTGTCAGTCAAGCCACTGATCCAGCGGTTTTATCCGGAGGTAAGAGAAGCTGCTGCAAACGGAGCGGAGAGCGTTAGGGGATTAACAGTGATGCTGTAGTTAGCTGCTGTAGCTAAATGATGACGGGTCTGTAGGGCTCTGTGTGTTTTTCCTCAGACATAGCACATATTTTACAGTGACTTACTTGCCAACTGATAACGCTAATGCAGAACGTTATGATTTATTACTAGAAAGTATTTATTTTCGTCCGGATAAAGCCTGAATTTAGTTCCTCTTTGCATTCAGTTTAGCTTGTGGCTAGCTAGCTAAGTATCAGCTTGTATAGATGGACTTGTGTTGTAAGTTACACTTTTTTTGTTGTTATGAAAACGAAGTTCCTAAATATTCGACCTGAAACATGTTACTATTGACTATTTGGACTATTACTATTAACTCGTGCTGAATATTCAGGTCATGAATCTTACAGTAGCTACAGATTCATGACCTGAATATTCACTGAATTTAGCAGTTACGATTTTTAAATACCTTTAAAAATGTTACTTTCATCACTTTTAACTTTAAACACTTTTAATGTTCAATTAATAAAATGCAGATTGGACGGAATAATTCTGTAGGACGTAACACTGATTGAATCTTTTTAAAATCCTTTTTTCCCCTTTCCTTTTTTACTCCCTGAACCATAGTAATTTATTAACTTGGATCTGAGTTTGATTTGCTGAGTTTAAAATGCAGTGTGGCATCAAAATTAATGCAAAAACTACATCATCAGTTCATCATACAGTAGTAAACTTCAAATTAATTACATTCATATAAAAATTCTAGTAGTGCAAATATCATTTGAAGCAGTTACTGGTCGTTGCCATTTATCAGCTTGAGGATCCCGGGTTGACCCTGAGCTCTGGTCTCTGATTTACTACCAACGTCCAATAAACTTGCTGGTAGTTTTTAATCAGAAGTTGTTTTTGTTTTCTTACATTTTATGGTCTTCTTATCTTTTCTGAGAAGGCCCACCTTCTGTGTTATGATTGGTCACGAGAATTCAGTTACACCTATGATTGGATAGTGTATGTGAAGTCTGATCCAACCAGAGCTCCTTCCTCTACAAAAGACCAGGATGCTTTAAAGTCTGAAGCAAAAGATTTGTTCTCGCAGAGTTTAAGGATCAGGAATGGAAACAAAATTCTCCTCCTGAAATCTTGTCATGTCACTTACTATTCCCCCAGTATGGGGCAAATATGCAGAAAGAATATGTTTATTCCAACAAGAGCGATCAAGCTGATCAAGCTTTTACATGACTAATAATGTTCAGGGCCATAAGGTTCAGATTGATCTGGTGACATCATGCATTTTTATTGATTGGGCAATTATTTTCAGTTATTAGTGAAATATTAGGTCTATGTAAACACATTATTCATTCTATTTTGTTTACCTTCAAACAAGATTGTAGAATCAATCCATGACCGCTATATTGTCTTTCTTTCTTTTTACAGATGATGCAAGTGAAGTTGGTGAAGAAGACAGCTTTCTTGGTCAGACCTCAACAACAGCATCTCAGCCATCAACGCTCAGCTATTTTTCGGCACCTGCAGGCACTGGCGATCCGTTTGCTTCAATAGGGCCAAAGCCACCCTTGCCTCCTGCTTCTTCTGTTGGCCCAACCGCCGCTTCTTCACTAGTGTCCAGTGCTGCAAGTCTGCCACCAAACCCCCCGATTTCTCATGTAAACTCCTCGCAGCAGTATGGCAATGCAGTTTACCAGAACCCCATCAGCACTCGCACTCCATCTCCTAACATGACAGCTACTCCGCCTCCCCAGGCCAGCCAGCAGCCCTATAATCCATATCGTCACACAGTGACAAGTAGCAAAGCCAGTCCTTATATCATGGCTCCTGAGCTACAGCAACTTCCTCATCAGACACCACAGCATTTCAATCCCTACTCTCAGACCCCACCACCTCCGACGTTCCCATCCGCACCCCCAACATTCATCCAGGTATGTCTTCTCGTTTGTCAAAACTTAATGTATCTGATTAGGAAATTGTAAATTGAAATTGTACAACTGCAAGAAAGCCATTACTGGGCCTTGAGCAGGGTCTGTAATTCTACAGTCATGTGCAAAAGCACTCCCTCTTTCAATTCTATATGAAATAGAAAAATGAAAATATGAATGAAATAATGTTGTAAAGAAGAATATGCCAAAATTCATCTACAAAGGTGTGAGAGACTGAGTAAGGAAACAATTATTTATTAACTATTTAATACCAAAGGTGGCTCTACAAGCTATTGAATCATATGGTACTTAGTATTGCCCACAAGATTTTTTTTCTTTTTGGCTTCATTTTTGTTAAACAAATAACGGCACGGTGAGAATATTTGTATGTTGTTGTTCGTCTGAAGTTGCATTTGCCTAATATTATGAGCTGCTATGATCAGATTTTTTATGATTTTACACAGAAACACATTTGATGTTGTGATTAAGCTATGAATCCTAATTTAATGACATGAATGGAGTGGTCGATTTGACAAATTAATGTTAGTATTGTGGTGCCTTACATTACATAATGCTTTTCTAAGAATTTTCAAAGAAATAATGAAGACAGTAAGTTAAGGCCAAGTTAGGTTTTAATTTCAAGTTAGGTTTGTCATTTCAAGTTAGGCTGTCAAGTTAGGTTGTCATTTAAAAGTGCAGTATTACTGTTTTGGCAGCGATACATGGTATGATATGTATTTTATATCATAAAGTTTTTTGTCACATATACTTTACTGCACAGTAAAATTCCTTATTCTTTGCATATCCCAGGTTTGTTAGCAGGCAGGGGTCAGAGCGCAGGTTCAGCCATTTTTAGGGCACCCCTGGAGCAGACAGGGTTAAGGGACTTGCTTAAGGGCCCAACAGCCGCAGCCTAGCGGGGCTAGGGCTCAAACTGCCGACCTTCTGATCAGTAACTCGAAGCCTTAACACACTGAGCCACCACCGTCCCTAAGTATAGTGATATACTTTTTTGCCATATTATCCACTTCTAGAAGTAAATCTTTGAGTTGATTACAGTATTTAACATGACTCATTTCATCTGTTTACACTGTTGATAAAGGCCTTTCTGTCTCTCTAAGACATCATTTTCCAGAAAGCTATGCTCATGTTCTCAGTATCTTACTGTGTCTCTCTGTAGCCTCCCCCTTCACAGGTTCCTCCCCCACCTTCAGGACACAGCATGGCAGGACCTGCAGGACCTGCAGGACCTATGGTTCCAGCCAACCCCATGATGCAATACTCTCAGTATAATGTCTATGAACCTGTTCAGCCTCATTGGTTTTACTGCAAACAAGTGGAGTCCAAGAACGTTTGGCTTCCCTTCAGTATCCTGGATTCCATAAAACTGGAGGAGACTTTTAATTCTGGTAAGCAGTTAAAAATTTACGCTCATTTCCTTGGTCCAGGTCAATTTTCTTCTTTTTCACATATTTTCAGTTATGTGCTGAAAGTCTTGGATCTGGAAAAATGCTGGATACAATCAACAATCACTAACAACACAGAGCTTGTGCTTAATAATAATAAAATTTTTGATTGTTGAGTTCCATTATGCCCTGCGATGGATTGGCACCCTGTCCAGGGTGTACCCTGCCTCGTGCCCGAAGCTTCCTGGGATAGGCTCCAGGCCCCCCGCGACCCTGAATACAGGATAAAGCGGTATAGAAGATGAATAGAAGAAGAGTTCCATTATTTGTGTGCACACGCAGACGATCCCTTTACATTTTCGTTACCTATGTCTGAACAACAAATAAGTGAGCTTTACTAGTCGGAAGTTACTGTATACCATTTTTATGTGAGCATTTTTTAAAAACCATTTAATTGTGTAATGCATGAATCCAAATGACAAAATATTTTCATTTCATTCCAGTAAAATTCTATTGAAAAAATACATATATTTACATATATTCCGCTGTGATAACTCTCATGTTTTATATTTAATTTCATGGAAAGGTTCTGTAATTAAATATCAAGAAAGTTTGTAGCAGATTTCTCAAAAGCATTTGTTGTTTTGTGATTCATGAAATGGCTGCCCCCAGTGACCAATTATGCTGAGTAATAGCGATCAAAAACTTTTTCTTCCAAAGCAAGAGGCAGAAATTGCCTGCAAAGCTACATACGCGTCTATCCAGATGTGACTAAAATGATCAGACAAACACAAAGCAAGTAATCAAATCTCTAATTTTATAAGGGGAGGAGGAAGAAAAACACAGATATGGAGAGGAATAAAATTAGAGCAGCACCTGCAAATGATGGAATCATTCCAGCTTCTTATGTAAATGAAATCCTGTCTGAACAAGGCTTATGCCATATTTTAATGATTTAAGAAAAATACATGATATTTGCTCAGTGTGAACTATTCACTGTTAAAAAGTTGAATGGTTGTTGGAACGGTTGTATCATCACTCAAAACTTAATATTGGCAGTGTAATGCAATCATGCTATAGATCAAAGGTTGAAACAGCATCCTAGCCCTGAATGTTAAAAAATATTTTGTATACTTTGGTATCTCAGTCCAGCCAGACCCGGAGAATGTGATCGTGAGTACAGATGGTGCCCGCTATGATGTGCAGCTTTATGACCGCAGTCGCACTTCTGTGTACTGGGAGGAAGAGCCGACTGAGGTGCGCCGGTGTACCTGGTTCTACAAAGGAGACACAGACAGCCGCTTTATCCCCTATTCTGAGGACTTCAGTGACAAACTGGAGGTACTTCACATTGCTGGACAGGAATTATTTCTTGATTAGTTCAGTGGGGTCACTATGAACTCTTTGTTGCTGCTGCTTTACTCTTGATTATTCATACATTCCTTAGTTTCAGCTAGCAATAAGAGAAGTGTGTAAGGCTATGGGAATGTTTGTCGTTTTGACAGGCGGAATATAAGAAAGCTGTCTGCACTAATCAGTGGCACCGCCGGCTGGAGTTTCCCTCAGGGGAAACAATTGTTATGCACAATCCAAAGGTATGCTGCTGAACTGAGTCGTCCAAGCATCATTTTAGATGGGATGTGTACTAAAGAGCTGCTTTGTCATGTCTGTGTAAAATGTCATTGGTGCACATTTCAGGTCATAGTGCAGTTTCAGCCAACAGCCACGCCTGATGAATGGGGCACCACACAGGATGGTCAGACTCGGCCCAGAGTGGTGAAGAGAGGAGTGGATGATGACCACGATGAGGTCCCTGATGGTGAGTGGAACACTTTAATCACTCAGTTCCTACAGTCACTAAACATAATTAAATTTCAGTTCTGTCGTCAGCTATCTGCTGCACTTGCTATAAGATGTGCAAGGCTTGTATAAGAATATCACAATCTTTTTGTCATAGAGCTTAGTTTGAAACAGTTATGCAGTACTCCATGCTGCCATCTCTTCACTAGGTGAAATGCCACAAGTGGACCATTTGGTGTTTATGGTGCATGGCATTGGTCCCGTGTGTGACCTGCGGTTCAGGAGCATGGTGGAGTGTGGTAAGATCCAAAAGCTTTTTAGCACACTTATTTCTATGACTAAATGGCTAATGTTATGTACTTGTAATAAGTCAGACAGGGACGGTGCTATTCATTCTCTTCTTCCTAGTCACAAATTTGCAGAGTAGAAGATAATTATTTTTAATAATATGTTATTAGTGTAATAAAAACTGAAACTATTTGTGTTTCTGTGTCTTTGCGCCTGTGTATTCCCAACGGCTCTCAGTGGATGATTTCCGAAGTGTTTCCCTGAAGCTGCTGCAAAGTCATTTTAAGAAGCCTCTAGATGACCATGTTATAAGCCGTGTGGAGTTTCTGCCTGTGCACTGGCACAGAGCCCTGCATGGAGACGCCACAGGAGTGGACAGGTTTAAATTTTTGAATTCAGATGGAACTTCAAACTGTTCAATAATTTACAAATATTGATGTACAGTACAGAACTTCCCAGTTTAAACATGTTTTTAACCCCTAGTACAAGTTTTTCTTGGGACCTGTGCGTATATAGCACAAGTCTATATATAGGATTTTTTTGAGACCACTTTGCTTCTTCCAAGTCAATGGTTAAGCATTATTTTTCCACGTTTTAATAACGCAGCTCTTCCAGTAATTTTATTGTTTGCTTGACGCAGGCCAATAATTTGACAATTTTCTTTGGCTATAGCACAAGGTGTCTAGTGACTAAAATTATTATTAAGAAGGAACTGATTTGTGTGCTTGTGCAAAGCTGACTAAATACTGAAATACCTTATTTTGTTTCCTTTAAAGGCGGATAAAGAAAATCACCTTACCGAGCACTGTGCGCCTTCGACACTTTACCAATGAAACCCTCTTAGATGTTCTGTTCTACAACAGCCCGACCTATTGCCAAACCATCATGGACACTGTGGCTTTTGAGATTAACCGACTTTATGCACTCTTCATGCAGAGAAACCCAGAATTCAAAGGGGGTGTGTCAGTAGCTGGACACAGTCTAGGTATAAATGTTTCTCCTGTATGAATAACTGCTCTGTGAAACAATTTCTCAAGTATTTTATGCTGTATTCATAGAGCACCATTCAACCTTTGCTTTATTGTAACTTGTAATTGTTGTACTTTTAGGGTCCTTAATACTTTTCGACCTATTGTCTAATCAGAAGAACCTGTCCTCTGCCTCAACTCCAAATGAGAACACTCAGCCTGAAGTTAAACAGGTATTTAAGATTAGTATCATGATATTGATTAAGCTACATACATTGCTTACTGCTGAGCATGACTGTAGTAATTTTAGGTAGACTTTTCATGGATCAGAAAGCGGAGTTGAAAGTAACCACTTGTAACTCCATTACCCTTTCTGATGGCCAACAGATGTTTTAAACTGGTGTGAGCATCATCTGTACCTCGTTGTACCTTTTGGATCTTTTTAAATATTTTGCAATGCACTTTTCATGTCAAAATGCCTGGTTCAAAACAATTCCTCATGCTGGGAGCTTTGAAACCCCTTTCACAATTTGAAGTAGATCAATCAATGCGATTTCCTGGTCTTTTAGTACATTCATGTAGTCAGTTGACTTCATTTTATTGCCACATAACATTGCTGAGTCTAAACCTGATAAACTGAAGCAACCCAAGAGCATAACACTGCTTCCAGAGCCTTGTACAGTGAGTGGGCACTGTGCATGACGGGCACTTCGTTTCATGTGCTTCCTTTCTTACCCTGACATACCCTTTACTCTGGAATATAGGGTCAGTCTGGACTCATCAGACTGAAAGACATTTTTTCCATCGCTCCAAAGTCCAAACTTTATGCTCCTTAGCAACTTGAAGCCCTTTTCCTTTGATTGGTCTCACTAACATGTGGTTCCTCTGTGTGGAAATGCTCTTAGTTTTATTTCTAAACATAGCTATGAGTCCTACTGATTGTTATAATTTTTTTTACAGTGTAAATTCACATGGTTTTAATAACGTGTTGGACAGCTCTTAACTCAATTCCAGTAATTGTATTGTTTGCTTGATTCAGGCCAATAATTTGACTATTTTCTTTGGCTAGCCAGTGTATCTATAATTGAAACTAGAGCTTTAGAAAGCTGTGTTTATTTCGGCTTGCACCCCACGTTTGCAACTACAATGTAATTCCGTAGCACCAGAGTGAATGAATGACTTGTGTTTGTTTTAGGTGAGTCCTCCTGTCCCCCAGGCCACTGAGGTATTCAGCCCGGCTGCAGCAGAGGAATCAAGGGAGGAGGAAGAGGATACGGCTAATCTGTCATCTGTTCTAGAGCAGCTGGGCCTGTCTGAGTACCTCAGCACCTTCGAACAGGAGAAGATTGATGTTGAGTCACTGGTAAGAGCAAGCATTAATGATTTTTTAAATTATTTTTAAACTTATGCATTTATTCATTTGGTAAGCCAGATTATGCTGATATTCTCTCCCCCTCTCTCTTTCTTGATCCCTGTTTGTGTCTCCGCAGCTTATGTGCACAGTGGATGATTTAAAAGAAATGGGTATTCCTTTGGGCCCACGCAAGAAACTTGCAAAGTTTGTTAAAGAGAAGGCAGCAAAGCAGGTAAACATTATTTTCATATAAAGCAGATGCTGTTTGAGAGTTTTTAATTAATGCAGATAGTTTAAACCCATTTTCTCTGTGATTTTTAGGCTGCACAACAGGCTGCAAGACAGAAGGTTGTAGCTAAAGAAGACATTAAAGAAGTTTCAAACACTCAACACACTGAATCAGTCACAACCGTTACCAGCTCCAAAGTCCCAGTGGGCAGGCTTATGTCGTCCATGCATGTGGATTACAACTGCTTTGAAATTGGCACTGGACAGGTAAAGTTCTAGGCCTTTCTTAATGATCATGGGGAAAGCTACGTTCACATTTCCAACACGTTTTCAGATTGACTCCGGGTCAATTTCATATATGGTACTAGTTCGGATACACGCTATACGTGGTCATGCGGCTTGAATGAGAACCGTCAGATTAGAATTCATGCAAAGTTTTTCCTCTGCACATGTGTAGCAGGCTGACATCATCAGTCAGCAATGGCAGCACAGGCATTTAATTTCAACAGTGGGGCACAGCAGAGGGAAAGTGAAATTGGTGAATTTGTAGATATCTGGGGCAATAAGTCTGTCCAAGCAAAACTGGAGGAAACCTACATAAATAGGGCGATGTTTGAAAGAATGTCAGAGGAAATAACAAAGCGTGGCCATAAATGAACATGTCTGCCGTGCCAGCGAATAGAGCCTTAATTCTAAGTTCAAATAGGCAACATGCGAACAAAGACATATGGATGCACGCGTATGCTATTTCAAGGACAGGTGTGTCCACATTAAAGTAAGATAAAAGTCGCTTGTAATTATGAACATGAACTGTCATGATTGGCAAATTTGATCTGACCAGACCAATAAAATCAGAATTGAACAATGTGGGTTGAATTGTGAACGCAGCCCAATGTTCCCTAGTGCATCCATATTACAGTACATTATCACTTCCACGTTGGCAGAATGCTTATTGTAAACAAACAAACAAAAAAGAATATTAGCTTAGATTTATTGCCTTGTGATTACAGCCAGTGTTTCCCCACAAACAAGTTATACAATTAGCATTTATTTTGTCTCTTTGTACAAAAATAAAGAAGTTGTGGGGGAAGTGGAGAGAGTAGAACAGGAACTAACAAGACTGAAGAAGCTGACCTGGTAACTATCCTTCTTCCCTAAAGGATAAGAAACCTGCAATACAAATTACAGAGCTACAGACGAGCTTTTAATATTTGCACTCATTTTATGTGCACTTCAGGGCTATAGGTCATAGTGGACCATATGACTTGGGACAGTTTAATACATTTTTTTCTTTTGTGAAATGGAAGACAGTAGTTGTTGACATTAGTGTTTTTTCCCCCCATAGGTGTCTGTGGTGTATCATGCTCTGGACTTTGACCCGGTCAATTTCTTTGCACTCGGCTCTCCTATCGGCATGTTTCTGACAGTGCGAGGGGTGGAGAAACTCGAGGAGACGTACCAGCTACCCACCTGCAAAGGCTTCTTTAACATTTATCATCCAGTATGTTTCAACACATCCCAAAACTTGTTACATTTGTCGTTACCTTTTTGACAGTAAAAAGTTTTAATTTTGAAACCCAGTTTTCAACCATGTTTAAGAATGTTTATCACTCCTGTACATGACTGCTAACAATGGATTAACGTGTTGGCTTATCGATAGTATTACAGGGAATTAGTTTTTTTTTTTTTAACGGAATCATGTCTGTGCCAGTTATCTGATTAGTTTAAACATAAAATGTTCTCTGTTGTCAG
The DNA here is from genome assembly GCA_030014365.1 of Clarias pachynema. Lineage (NCBI taxonomy): Eukaryota > Metazoa > Chordata > Actinopteri > Siluriformes > Clariidae > Clarias > Clarias pachynema. The sequence goes on from JAQMYL010000038.1 coordinate 13,783,296, forward strand.
TTGGATCCAGTGGCATACAGGCTCGAGCCAATGATTTTACCAGATATAGAACTGGAACCAGTTTTGATTCCTCATCATAAAGGGAGGAAAAGGCTTCATCTTGGTGTGTATCACAGGATTATTTATATTTTAGATTTTGTATCTCATCACGATTAACAATACCAACATTTGGTATTTTATTTTCTTCAGAATTAAAGGAGAGTCTGTCCAGGATGGGTTCTGACTTGAAGCAGGGCTTCATCAGTTCTTTAAAGACTGCATGGCAGACCCTGCATGATTTTGCTCGTGCTCATACTGCCTCCACGAAGCTGCATGAACAGCTGGCCATAGTGGCCAGTCAGATAAAAGAAGAGGAGGAAATGCAAAAAGAAGGTGAGCTTTGAGAAGTTTTCTCAGCTAAATTTTTTCTTTGCAAGATTTGTAAGCAATGATAATTATTCAAATGTGTGTACAGATGACGATAAGCTAGTTATGGAGAGTCCTGAGCCTGCAAAGGAGGAAGAAACTCGGGTGAAGGTGGGCATGCTGAACGGAGGTCGCCGCATTGATTATGTCCTGCAAGAGAAGCCCATTGAGAGCTTCAACGAATACCTCTTTGCTCTCCAGAGTCACCTGTGTTACTGGTATGTTTCATATAACATAGTGTCCAATGATAGGAAGAAATATGTTCTTTTTTTTTTTTTTTTTTTTTTACTGACAATTTTCTTATTTCATTTTCCAGGGAATCTGAGGACACAGCTTTGTTCTTCCTTAAAGAAGTTTATAAGACTATGGACATATGGCCAGAGCAATCAGCGCACTGATGTGATAAAAAAAAAAAAAAAAAAGGATAAAATAAAAGCACCTGTCATTTGAAATGGTTTTGAACTTTCCAGGCAGGCAGATGAATGACTTCATTTTTATTTCCTTTTTCCCCCCCTTGTATAAATAAGAATACATGCGTATTACTCTGTATATCTTAAATTAAGAAATTGAGAATTATAGAGTGGTGGTAAGTTTCACCATATATCAGCATTTTTATAGAGCTGTGAAAGACAGTGTTCACTAGACTTCATGAATCATGATAGAAACAAACGTTACTGTATTAAGTAATGAAGACTTAAGTCCTATGTAACGAAGACCCATAATTCACCCATTAAACTGATTTTGTCCAAATTGTGTGCCAGTGACTGACAGCTGGTGTACTATACCTGTTTTTGACAATGGACATCATTACAAACGGAAGTCAACACAAAGCTGAAAGACTGCTGTCCATCTTTATTTGAAAAAAGGTGCCTTCACCATTGCATTGTGCTGTTTTTGAGATGCTACAGATGCCAGACTTGAATTAGTAGCCTCAACTGTTTAACTGATAAAAAAACAAAAAAAAAACATGTTGTGAATGGAAACTAAATGGCTACTAGGGATTAATAATGGTCCACGCTTACACAAAACCAGTTGGGGTGAAGTGAGCATTTACCCACTTCACATGCAGTGACCGGCGTTTTTACCCGCAGAATCTGATGCTTGCTGAACTGGAGTGTAAGTGTTACATTTCCTTGTTTAAATTCCTTCTTAGCATTTTGTTCATATCAATTTACAACTGATTGTCTTGTTTAGTAGCATCACCTTTTAAAAAACTGCCTCAGTATCACAACACACAATTTTAATAGACAATGCAAATAAAAAGTAACTGTAGTTTAAAAAACAAACAAAAACTAGCATATGATAACCAGTAACATGCCTAAGTTAGACGGACTTGAACATAAAAGCACCAACTTAATTGGTCATTTTAAAATGACCAATAAAATAAAAATAAAAAAATCCAAATGGACCTTCGGAACAGGAATAACGATCATCTTTCACACAAAGTGGGATCCTATACAGCATTTCATTTTGTTCACTTAGTCCAACCATATTTATTCTTAGTTGATACCTGTGATTCTTCATTTTAATTAATAAAATATCTTCTCATTATTTCAGAAAATGTACCTAATTCATGTAGCTAAATCTGGACAAAGCTCAGGTGGTCAAGACTGTGCTTACTGTGAGCAGGTTTACTGTAACAGTTTCAATCCTCTGCTCTGCTCTGACTTTTGTAGGCCTGCTTGCGGAGGTGGTTTTCGATCTCCTCGCGGAACACTAACATGCCCAAATGAGAGTGAGAAGCTTCGTTCATAGCTTTGGACTGGATACACATGCGATACTGTTCTGGCGTTAACTCGTCTGCACACAGCTTCTCGTGCCACAGGTGGAAGAGACCTGAAACAGGCGTGCGCATCACGATCAGCTCGCTCCTCAGATACTTCCTGTACAAATGGACATCCTCCACTCCCCAACCCTTCACTTCCAGATCAAATCCTCCTGGAATGTTAAAGACAAAAATAGAAAACTTAATACCATATTAAACACACACATTTACTTAATTTAGATAATGTTGCTCGGTTACATGCCAGCTGACCGATAGTGAGGAAGTCTGAGCGGTACTGACACGTCATTCCAAATCCAAAGTCCCTCCAGAATCCAGCATCTTTTTTATGAATCTGTAAATGATGCAGCAGAGTTATAATATTAAATACAGGTTTATTCAATCCACAAAATAAAGAGAATGGGGAAAAAATTATCTAGCTACATACCAACTGATGTTCAATGGGCGGAGTCAAATCAAGATTCCCATATACTATGGCAGGATTATATAAACTAAACACTACCGGATAGAACACTCGTTTCCCTTCAGGGGAAAGAAAATGGATACACATCAAGCAGGATAAATTAAAACACGTTTAAATCTCTCTCTCTCACACACACACACACACACACACACAAGATAATTTCTACTCAATAAGCTTTATAATGTTGTAAAGATTAACCGTAGGGCATTTTTAAAACCTTAGATAACAGTAACCCAAACCTGTAACCTCTAGATTATTACTAGCCGATTATCAAGACATGATAAACACAAGCGTATTTGTTATTAAATCACATACCAGGCGTTGTATTGAGACGGCAGGTGTTGAGGAATTCTAATGTGAAATAAATATCTACATCGCAGAAAAACATCAACACGTCAGTTTCTTTTTTCCACGCGTGAGCACCGATGTCCAATCCTCTGCCACGGGAAAACTCCTCGTCCACAGGGATGAGAGTGTAGTTTGTGAAGTTCTCCTTACTTTGACAAACGTAAGTGGAAGTTAGATAAAAAACAAAAATTGTTCAAAACAAATAGATCATCATTTAGAGCTTGATGAATTATGAACTATAGGTTATTTTTGTTATTTCACCTCTGACCACCAAACCGCTAGACCGAGAACAGAAATGTTGTACAGCACAAACCTGGACATTTTTTGTAAGGATGATGTCACCTCTTGCAAACCGTCTTCCCCAAAGTAAACCACTGTAAGATGGACTCGCTTATCCTGATGTATACACACCTCCCTAAAGAAACATGCATATTAACATTTTTTTACTGAAGTATCTCTCATTTTAATTACATTCTACTTCATGTAAAAATAAAATACTTTTATTGCACTCAAATAAACGTAGGAGGGGGAAAAAAAACCTTCAGCCACAACTGAGGCACAGTCATGTACATATGGCAAAGATCTGCACACTAACTGCTCGATTCCACACTTCATTAAATCTTCCAATATACCTCTCAGCATGTGTGAGACTGCTGAATATACAGTAAACATCTGCTCCTTTTACACCCTAAATGTATACAATTTCTATTTTCTAAGCTAAGGGAACAAGAGAACCTATTAAAGCCCGACTTATTCAGGTACCTTTACAGACTTCATGCCACTATACTTACCTGAAGTTGTGTAGAAACTGAATAAAAGCTTCTGTTCGGCCTGACAAAGGCACTATGATATTAATGATTGTGCTGGCGGTGTCCACAGATGTGCTCCTCACTTTCATTAAGGGACCAAATGGACGGAACAGAGTTACATGACGGAATTCATGCGAATTTTCCTTTGCAAAGTACAACTCGTACTGTGTTCCTTTATCCCGCTCAGTCCTGTAGAGGCCTAGAAAGCATAAAAAGACGCACAATGTCCTGACCAGTCAAAATTTACACTTTTTTTTTTTTTTAATGGCAAATATGCCAACATTCATAATATGAACGTACAGTAATATGACAAGTTCAACGTTATTACCTTCAACAAAGTGGCTGTCTGTGAAGGTCTGTCTCTGCATGGGGATGTCTTCCTCTTGACCATCCTCTTCATCAGGATTGTTAAGGACATCCAGGCCTGCTTCAATTACCTCCACTAGCTCATCTCGCCGGTCCTTGCGTACAGGCTTTTCTTCAGGATGCCGAGTGAGCCCCATCTCCAACTGATAAACTTTTGTTGTGGTGAAACTTTCAAAAGGCACTAAGGCATACTCGCTGGGGAGCCTTGCTCCTGTATTCACCTCGGCCTTATCGATCTGCGAATGCAGGAAATCCAACAAATCACTCGGTTCCTGATCTTTACCATCAACCAGGCCCTGTATTCCAGGGCTCTCTTTTCTCTCCTGCAAGCTCTTCAGCTTGTCATTCATCTCCTGCAGCTCCTGTTTAAGCTGGGCAATCTGCCTCTTAAGGCTGGCCGCTCGGCTGAGGTGCCGCTCCTCTTGCTCCTGAAGCAGTGCCTGATAATATTCTTTTCCATAAGGGTCCCCTCCGAGGCCAGGCAACCCATGGTTCACATCTGCAGGTGGTGTACATTCCAGCAAGTAGGCAAAGAAGAGGAAGACGAAGAGCAAAAATATACCCAGAAGGAGCCAGCGCACCCGGCCTTGCAGTGGCAGCCCTCGTCTGGGCATAGCGGGGAGGGGCACACCGTTCTCCTGATCAGCCACACATCTTCAGGTCTTCTTCGGCAAAACCTCGCTTTATGCACAGAAAGGTTTGACACGTTTATAAAGGCTTCATTTTGTATTAAATTACTTCGTGCAGCGAAGTTACACCCCTGCAGTCATATAGCATTCCTAAGGCATTTCAGTGTTCATATTCAGATTCCACAAAAACGTGTGAATATACAGCTGGCAAAGCTTGCGGTGTCTTCATGTTTACCTTGATCCGGCTCAACAGTAATGTGCCATCTGGAAAAAATATGATTTTTTTTTCCTTCATTAGAATAGGAACAAGCCAAAAAATATTTTTTTCTGTGAATGCCAAGCTAAGCTCAAGTTCTCTGCTTAACATAAAAAAAGAAAAATTAACTTTTGCTGCATCTGCCATTAGTTCATGAATATATTACGAAGCTTACGTTCAGACTACTTTGACCCAAAAATATCAGATTACACGCTGCTTATAATAATAAATACAGGAGCGTGTTAAATAGTTTTTTTTATTTAATTTTTTTTTACTGTTCTCCCAAAACATATGACGTAATCTAATTTCAAACATGACAAACCTGAGGGTCATGACAAACATGATCCTCACTCTCAGCTTCCTTAAGTCAACCTGAACATTCTCCAAAACACAAAGGTTAGCCGTGAAGCTGGACAGTATTACAGCACGACCTGATGGATTTACCGTCTAGTAAAAATATTAACATTTGCACAGTAATTCAACTCAAAAAACACACTCACGAGCAACATAACAAGGGTATCTCCCATTTAACTAACACAGCATTCTGTCAAACTGTCTGGATGAATATGATTTAAAGAACACAAGTTACCTAAACAGAAGTAAAGTACCTCAGCAACTTTAAAGAGCAGCTCGTACAATAGGTCCATAACCAGACGCAATGGCTTTAAATGACTTTTAAGCCATATTATCATTCATAAAAACACAATACGAGGTTGAATACAGACGCATCGCGGTTAGCGGGAAGGAGAACTAGAGTAAAAGGATGGAGGGATTCGCCCGTGAGCGCGAACGTTTAGGCTGAAGTTATTTTCTTTGCAGAATGTATCGCGAAAGCTGTTTCTTTTTACTTACCTTCATGTTACATTAATGTTTACTTTTATTTTAGAAACGCGAGCCGATAGATGGGAAACAAACGTGTGAGCTAAACGCCACGGGGCAGAAAACACGGAAACACAGAATTATGTCCAGTTTCCGGTTGTTGTTGTCTTTTTTTCTGCAGCACTTCAGAATAAAAGTCACTTACTCTTAACTCAAGGTGGTAATTTGTGTAGTTTAAATAATTCCCAGTGGTAACATTAATTAATTAAAAAATTCACTTATACATTCATCTTCTATACCGGTTTATTCTGTGTGCATGGTCGCAGGGGACCTGGAGTCTATCTCAGGAGAGTTAGGGCACGAGGCAGGGTACACCCTGGACAGGGTGCCAATCTATTGCAGGGCACACACACGCCCACACACACACCTGACGATATTGGTGGCTCAGTGATAGATTTGTCTCATGCCATGCCGGGTGAGAAACCGACAGCACCACTGAGCGGAAGGCCTGTGCTTGATTCCCACACAATGCCCAAACCCCCGGATGCAGTGCTGGTCCCAAGCCCGGATAAAATGGAAGGATTCTGTCAGTTAGGGCATCCCATGTAAAACCTGTGCCAAATTCTGTGCGTATCGTATAGTCTGCTGTGGCAACCCCTCGACGGGACCAACCGAAAGACTAACAACATGTTAGCCTAGTTGGCATGCCTTTGGACTGTCAAGTCAAGTCAAGTAGGCTTTATTGTCAATGTGTACTAACTCACACAGTTACGAAACGAAACAATGTTCCTCCAGGACCAAGGTGCAACATGCAACATAAATTTACAACATGAATTAACAGCAAACTAACTAGCTAACTAAGAATCCTAATACGCTGGGTACCTGACACAAGACAGATTGACATGACAACATTAATTTACAAGAATAATTAACTAAAGACTAACTAGCTAATGTAGAGACCTAATTAGCTGGCTAGCTGGGACAAGACATATTGACATTTAAGTTAACTGTGGAAGGAAACCGGAGTACCCAGAGGAAACCCACCGAGCACAGAGATAACATGCACCCGAGACCCGAGACGGGAATCAAACCCCCCGTGCGAGTAACATATAATAGGATTTAAAAATTTTTTTAAAATATCTATTCAAAACAAGAGCAGTGGTGGAAGAAACTGTAGCATTCATTTATTCCATCCGTTTTATGCACTGCTTATCACATGTACACTCTCTGGGGGCCTGTTGGGTTTTCAAAAAGAAAAGTGTCTGAATTGTTAAGTTTAAGGTTAACTAGAAGAAGAATTATTATTTGTAGTGTCCACCCCAATAAACATCGACCAGGAGAAATAGACAAATGCACACTCAGCAAAGAGAGCATATTTAAGCGTTTGGCAAGGTGCCCTATGTCAAGTACCTCCAGAACATCAAAAGAACCAATCATTACAGCATTATCACACTTGAGGTCATGCTCTTTGGCTAGATATCAGTACTGCTGTGATGCCTTCAGCACTTGGGCTATGGCCTTGTGCTTACAACTGTATCACATCCATGCTGATAACCACACAACAGCACTCCCTCTTTTGTGATATTGCTTAGGTAAACTCAAACAGTACTAAGTATGTTGAAATAAATCTGACACTGTATATATGATCACAGATCTAGGGTATATGGGTGAGATTATTCACTGAAGAAAGAGGGACACACAGGTACTACATTTTTGTTGGAAATGCAGATCTACAGTAGGGTATCCATGTGAAACCATCCACAAGAGGAGAAAGTTAAGTTCAAAATACTTTGTTGTTTTGTCAGTGTAGCTATCATATTACAGTATAAGTATTTCTTATACTGATTGTTTACTGTGTATTTATTGTAATCTGTATTTATTAAATATTACTTTCTTGCCTCAAGCTATTGTGATGTTCTTCTTCTTTTGGTTGTTCCTATCAAGGAGTCACCACAGTGGACCATCTGACCCGCAACCCTCTCATTCTACCTGTACTAAAGATACTCTTAATGGCTGGCCCTGGGATTTGGACATTGGCTGGGAATCAAACACATGACAAGCAAGAAGCCTACCACCGAGCCACTAATGCTCTGCCTGTATATGGTTCTACTGTATTTTGTATAACAGTCTGAAGAAACAATAATTCATGACAATGTACAGTATAGACAAAGTTTTCATGACAGTTATAGAAAGGAATGACAATTAAAACACAACTTGCTGTATTCATCAAAAATAGAGAGGTATTTTGTTAAAAATGTGTTTATTTTTTTGAAAGTTTCAAGATGGTTAGCTTTACCTACCACCTCACTCATCATGTATACCACTTTATCCTGTATACCAGGTCACGGGGGACTTGGAGCCTATCCCAGGAGACATAAGGAACAACGCAGGGTACACCCTGGATGGGGTGCAAATCCATCGCAGACATCACTTTACTTTCCCCCTAAATTACTGCCTATGATGTAAACATGCCGTTTCCTTTTCTTGTTGTGTATTGTTGCGTATACTGTGTACTGAAATAATTTTCTATGCATATCATCCTCCATTCAAAGAGAAAAAATGGTTTCTGAAGCATTTCTGAACTGCCAGTTGAAATTCAGTCATATCAGCATCAATGTGTTTGATGTAATGAGAAATGTTTTTTGCTTTGTTTAAGGTGAAAGTAGTGTTTAAATGTTTAGTGCCATTTTTACTGTAATGAAGAAAGGGAATGTGGCTTCAGGGGAGCACTGTGCATGTGAGACATCGACTTCCTGTGCAGTGTGTCATAAAGAGTCATTTTTTCTGATTTTATTTATATACAATATATATGCATACGGTATACTGTAATACTGTATAAAACCAAGCAATGAGCCAACCAACGTCTACCAGTTTTATTGATTTCAAATTAATAATGTTATAATAATATAACAAGAAATCACACTCATTTGCATTAGAATGGTTGCACAAAGAATGTCTTCACAAGAAATCAAAAATAACTGGCCATGAGACACTAAATCAGTATATTTACACTGTTTAGAATCAGTTTAAATTTGAGGTATCTTAAGGAATATTTGATAACTGTTGTGACAAATTTGGTATTATTCATTTGGCAAAGGGTTCAAGAATAAGTTGCAATTCTTTATATGGCCTTGGTATCAATTCTTTGTACAATTATTAAAAAAAAATCTACAGCAGGTGATGGAAAAGAAGTTCCCTTTTCATTTCTGGGCTGAGATTTCATCTGTTATATTTCATACTTGAGGCTATAGGAGAAGCGACACAGGCACTTGAAAGACACTGAATATGCACATTAAACTTTGCACACAGTCATGCAGTGATATCACATTGGCAACAGGACTTCAAGGTGAAGATACCTAAATACTGTGTATAACAGTGTGAGTAATTCCAGCCAATTTGCAGTCAGACGCCTCTTTACACAGAATGCTAAAGCGACAGAAATAAAAGGGAACGAACTTTAGCATCGTATAACTTATATACAGTTAAATATACATTTACACATCTGCCACTATTTGTCTTTAACTATCAAGCTTGTCCATAATTTTTGTAGGAGAAGGCAAAGCCATCCAGTTTGCATAAACACTATCATTGGCATATCTTGTAAATTCTGGATTAGTTGCATCAAGTCTGTTGAGCAGTACCGGGCTCTTCTCAGGCCAGTTCGGGTATGACATGCCTAAAAATGAAAACATATCACTGTTTCTGCACTGAAGGGAAAAAAAATTAGAGGGCAGACAGTAAGGCTCTCAAACAAACTCTTTCTTGTTTATTTGCACCACAAATATTAACATTTAAATTTAAGAGTGCATGAGAGATGTCTTTGGTCCCAATATTTACATGAAGTGTTTCTATATTCATGCAATAACCTGTTATGTGATATTTTATTGTCTATGTTGTTTTCTTATGTAACATCTATTAGTATTTCTTTATACAATAGAACATAAAGCAATGCAGCCTTACTAGTATGCAACTTTTTGGAATATTTCCTGATGATCAGGGCATGAGGATAGCTGCATAGAAAGTAAGTTTATTGCTAAATACACTAAATGACTAAAGCCTTGCTTATTCAGTCATAATGGAAGAGTTTAATTAAAAAGCCTTACTGCGTCTCTATTCAGCATTTTGAGCCTACTATAAACACTGAACCTCTGTAATATGTCAAAGATATTACAGAGAATGTGAGTATGTAATTTATACCAGACAGATTTTTTCAGATGGGACCTGTTTCTAATGTAAATTAAAAAAAAAAAAACTGTAAACCAAAAGGTAACATTAGCTATTACAAAATATGTATCTGAAACTTTTGCTTTAAAATTATGCAAAATATGTGTCATGCTTACATCTAAATAGGAACTAATGTAACCTGTGAATGAATTCATGTACATCAGAAGCAGGTCCAAAATCAAAAATCTCACTTGAAAAATCTCACGTTTTTTTTTTCTTTTTCTTTTTTTTTTCAGACATCTCTCACGTTCATTCCATTAGCACAATCACAGCACATCCTCTCTATGGAAGCCATTCAAAGACAAACAGGTTTTTTTTTTTGTTTTGTTTTAGAATCGAGTGAATGCATGGGAAATTCTACCATAGAGCTTGTTTTCAATCCAAGTGGAAGGGAGGGTTCGAGGGAGAGGGGCGTTATTACAGTCCACTAGAGGAGTATCCTCTTCAGACAGAGTGTCGTCATATAGCAGTGCGTCTGCAGGAGTGGAAGCTGCCAGATCCAGATAGTCCTTTTAAGAGAGAAAAAAGGGCTATTAAGACTAGAAGGAAGAGAGAGAGAGAGAGCTAAATAGTTTAATGACTGATAATGGTTAGCTTAGGAGAGCATGAATCATGTTTTTTAAAAATCAGATTTTTTTTTATTTAAAAGCTTTAATATCTTTAAAAGCAAACACTTTGCTTTACTTAGGAGTAAAAATAGCTACCAGGACATTATCTTGTTGCTGTAAAAGAGGGGTAAGACACTTACCTCGAGCAATCTTACCAATATAATAAAACATAACCCGTCAAGGCCCTCAGTTTTTGTACATGCTAATCAATAGTAAGCACTTTAAAAATAAACTATTTAAACTTTTATAGCTGAATAAGCAACAAATCTGACAGTCTAATAAATCTTGTACTGAAATGCAAGCAAGGTGGAACATATTTCCTAGGGCCATTTGCTCACTTACCCCTGAACATCTTACATGACTTATGTCAGCAGTAAGAAAGTACAAGTGCCTTGGGCTGGTAAAAAAACAGGCCCAGGTTTGTTTTCATTTTAGTATGCATATGGGGATGTGAGTATAGTCATTTCTGATTATTCTTACTCTGCTTTTCACCATCATCTTCTCCAGCTCTTTGCTGATGTCACTAAAGGTTGGTCTCTTATCTGGTTCCTGCTTCCAGCAGCGAAGCATCAGACTATACCTGTTTCATAAAAGACAATTCATCAGCCACATTTCATAGTGTGTCATAACCATTTATGTGCTCAATATTCCCTATTTAGTAGTTCACAGGACAATTTATTGGTTTTGTATATTATAACATTTTGTGTATATCATTTAGATAATGATAAGTAAAATAATTAAACATGCAGTGCACGTTAAACACACATTTCTTCAGTGCAGTTCTCAGGTTTTTCCATCCTGTAGCCAGTCTTGAGTAGATTAAAGAGTCGCTCTGGTGCAATGCCTGGGTACGGATTTCCACCAAGGGTCACGATTTCCCATAACAGCACTCCGAAGGACCAGCTTAAAACGAAAGAGAGAACCTTTAAAACATTGTCACAAAACTAGTTATTTGAAATCGTTTTCTTGTCATATAATACAGAATATGTACTTACACATCGCTTTGTGTGGTATATATGTGGTCAAACAGGGATTCAATAGCCATCCACTTGACAGGAATACGACCCTGAAAAGTGGGAATACAATATGTTTCAAATATTACTGAAATACACCTCATTAATATGCTATGAGGGTCATTCTATAATTTGGGCTCGATTCTATATCCAATAGATGATAATATACTTATAACAAAACATTTCTTAAAAAATATTTAAGTCATATTTAACTTAATAAGGGAAAGCATGCTATAATATCACACAAACAGTATATGCATCCTATGCTTCACTTAGCTTGAAAATTATCATAATAAAAATAATATATGTAGTATTATATAATATATATTGTATAAAAATTCACCCCACTTGTGTTGAAGAGGAAATCTAGCTGTTGAGACCAAAACAGTTTTTTTTGTACCAGGCTGCAAACATGTTCATTTCTTTTGTAAGTTTATCAAGCTCAATTTAGTTTGTATCTTACAAAGTTATAGTGCATTTTGACCGGAAGTGGCTGTATGGCTCCTGAGTATCAGCCGACCTTTGAAATGCAGTTTTACAGATATGTCATACTGAAGAAATTTACTAACTTGAACCACTATTTGTTCTAGTGAGATGGAACTATGTTTTTGTTGTTTTTACTCATGTGACATTAACCCCAAATTATAAAATGACTCAAGTATGTTGCTTACAACAGTTCTGTATATCGGAAAAAGTGATTCAATTCAAAACCAGAACATTTTACTTTAGTACCTTGCTCCTCTTCACATAGGAATCTTCTTCATAGACATCTCGAGACAAACCAAAGTCTGATATCTTCATCTTTCTGCCTTCTGCTACAAGCACATTCCTTGCAGCAAGATCTCTATGAACAAGCTACAAAAAACAATATGACATTAAATAAATGAAACCATGAATAAGCGTTGGTGTAAACACTAGGTAGAGCTGAAGTTCAAAGCCCAGGCCCAGGACCTGGGAGATGCCAACACCACATGCTACAGTATATACATTACTCTATCAACTCAACTACAAAGTGCAAGTGTACCTTCATTTCAGCTAGGTATTGCATTCCTCTGGAAATCTGCCAGGCAAATGAGATGAGGTCTCCCATGGTCAGAGCTCTTTCATCTGGATTCTCAAGGTAGCTGGAGTTGCGGTTGGCATCGTTACCCATATAGCTGGGCCCCACTTTCCGGCTCTCTCTCAGAAAGTTCCGCAGTGATCCATACTTGGCATATTCAACGATCAGATACAAGGGGCCTGAATAGACCACAGACAGACAACGAAAGAAAAAAAAAAAAGCATTAAAGGTTACTAAAAAAATTCAATCTGCAATTTCTGAAATGAGAAAATTTGAAATATATGGTTTCTTACCATCCTGGCTACAAGCACCATACATTTTTATTACATGTGGATGGTTGACCTGCTTAAGCAAGGTGAATTCTGACAACAGGTCACGAAGTTCACTGTGAGAAGCGTTTTCTGTATGAAATAGAGAGATATACAGCACTTGTAAAAATAACACTTTGCTGCAATTACAATTTTGAATTATTGGTGTCATTTATGATACACAGGCTAATAACACATAGATACAATATAACTTGACCCACATTCATCATTGGCAGTTATTATTATGTAGAAGTAGTTATTGGTTACTGGTTTATTTATAAAATATAAGAAAAGCTAATGTTTGGTAGCTTGCTACTGTTACACACAATATAAATTAGCATAAAGTTGGCTAGTTTGCTATCAAATAGCTGCTGGTAAAGACAATACAATGGTCCACAACTAGTACTTTTGTGCATTGCTAATACTTGGTTTAATAACGTAACATAAGACACCTAGATTAAAATTAATTAACATCTTAGCAAGTTTGACCAGATTGCTTATAGAGAAGTATAGCCTAACAAGCTCAATGCTTAGCTGGAAACATTAACACTTTATGCAGATAGCTTGCTAATGGTGCTAAATAAGGAAATGCCAATCATGTAATACATGTGCATTTTTGGTGTATAAGTGTGCCATTTGTTATAAACACACATTTATTTTTCTATTCGTTTTTTCTATTCAGAATTTGCGGCCGTGACCTTTAGATTTAGATGATAGCAGCCTTTGGTTTTTAGACTTACATTGTTGTTTGTCTTACCTTTCAACATTTTTACAGCTACTGTAGTGTAGCCTGCCTTTCCTTTAAGCCGGAATGCTGTTGCTTTTACGACCTTCCCAAACTCTCCCTCTCCGAGAGTTTTACCCAGGACTAGGTTCTTTCGTGGGAATTCCCACTTCGGATCCTCCTGTTAAGTCAAAACAACAACATCTACGCCTGAAAGAATGCTCAAACACTTAGCCAGCCTTTTTATACACTAGACTGCCCAAAAAGAAATAAAGCGTTAAAAATCACATAAAAGCCCTTACAGGTATCTTGAAGGTGTCGATGGCGACCTGGTTTTCCATGGAGTCCAGAGATCCTCGTCGGACATTGTTGGCAGAGTAGCTGATAGGATAGGACTGGGCAGGTCTGCGGAAAGTCATCTCAGCTGAAGCGATAGGTGGTTTGGGGGTGCTCTTGTGATAACGATGGATGAAGTAGGAGGAGAGGAGAATGGAGACGATAAAGGAGAGAAGGACTGCAGTGGCTATGACAGTCTTACACATATCATCGCATATCGCCTCTGTATCAGAAATAAAAAAGCACTACAAGTTAATGCCATAGGACAACTACTGCATGATTTTAAACAAGAATCTAGAATGATCCAAAATGACCACAATGATAAGTTAAAACACAAAAGCATGGTTTATATCAAATTCAATTAACTCTTCCAAGACCATCCACATGATTAATAATATAAAATTTGAACACAAAGAGTAAAGCGTTCACCTTCCATATCATCTTGCTCACAAAAACACTTTTCTGAATAACAATAGCAGGTTCCATGTCCTGCCTTAATGCCAAGCATCAGGCCTCTCTCATGGCCTCCAATAATTGGCTCACCTAACAAGACAACAGAAGCACTAAGTGTGTATAGCTCACAACAATAGACGTAATCAATAATTCACAAAGCATAAAATCCCAAAAGCTGAAGATTTGCTCACGGGTGCAATCCTGAGGACATATGGATATATTTTTGCTTTCAATCACATCACAGTAGCCATCTGGACAAGTACGCAGGTCTGGAGAACAAGTGGAGTACTTTTCTGATATGACTGTAAAAGAATGCAAATGTAAAATTTGAAAAGTGTTATATACTGCAAATTATAAATACAAATTCAAAACAACAATACACTGTACACACACCGTGGTGCAGCTAATGATAAAGATAAACATTAAGACCTACCACCCTTTTCTGTGCTCTGTCTCCACTGACATCTTCCACTGGGAGTTCCCAGGCCTCTAAATGTCTCACACTCCCCACGCTGTCTCTTCGCTGCACAGGCCAACAAGCGCTGCCCCTCTGTCATTAAAGGATCCGCTACAATAGAGTCATACACACACAGTAAGCCAAGTCTAGTGACATTACATTCCACCAAAGTCCTTTCAGGCAAAGAGACAACACTTACCTTCGCCTTCAAAATTGATGATGACTGTTGTTTTTGTCTGAAACTTCTTATGCAGTTCATCAGCAACAAGCACATAATGCAGCTCCTGACATTCAGGCCTGTGTAGGGGCTCTGTGTCATTTACGTAGAGAACACCAGACATGTCCTCAAGATTCCGTGCCACATCAACTGCCATGTAGCAGGACTGAATGTCAGCCGAGATGTTCTTGTCACCCAACTCTAAATGGTATGTAATTTCAATACCCTTGAACTTCAGGCAGTTGTCCAAACATACATTGTCAATCTAAAAAGAACCACCCAGAAGGGAAACGGTCATTTAAGTTAAACGATTAGTAATTCACTTTACAAACATTTCTTCATTATTTGTAAAAAGTACAATGACTTGCAAACAGCATCTGTATTGCTTTAGCAGTCAGAAAACACTGACTGAAAGAATGTAAATCTGCAACAATAAACAAGCAATAACTTTATCCTAGCACCTTGGAGTAGGCCATGGACTTCCGAGAGAGCCAAAAGGTGTAGGAAGTGTTACCGAAGCTTATAGGAACTGGCAAAATGGTAACATTGAAATGCAGCATCAGAGTTCCCTCAGGGCCTTGAAATGTAGTATCATTGACCAGAAAATCCAACTGAAATGAGCGCTTCTCATCCACTAAAATATTCCTGTTGAGAAGCAACTCTGCACAAGGACAAAAGAGGAAAAAGAAATAAATTTCCTGTGAGTATTTCGAAGTGACCAATCGGTTTGAACCAGACAGTGTTTCAGCATCCTTACGGTATTTATAGACTGTGCCTCGCACGTTGCCAAAGATGGGCTTTTCTTCACTGAAATTCTGTTGAATAGTAAATGTGTCTTTAATCCAGGAGTCATTAGTCAAAAGCGTCCATACATACTTATTCTGGCTCTGTTCCTTCTGATAGGTAGAAGTTGTGTCTCTGTCATAAACAAACAGATTGCCAAACGCAGCTCCCTGAAAAGGGATAGCAACACTTATTAGACCTTGATTAAACAGGATGAGACATTGAAAGGCTGAGGGTTCATGACAATGAAAGAAAATGCTATTTATCTGATAACAACGGGATGAATCATAATTTTAATTGCATTTAAGATGTTTGCATTATTTGGATTTTATATAATTTGTAAACCACAAAAGGTGTGTAAAATTCAAAATGACATAAAGAGGCTTTAGTATATTGCTCACCTTACTGCGGCTGAATTCTATAAGCACATCCTCAGTGTCTGTTCCATTCACATAGGGGGGATTGTCATCCTCATCATATATGTTGATATGCAGGGGAGTAAGAACAGTATGCAATGTCTCTTCTGTCCGTACTAAACATTTTATGATCAGAAGATAAACCTCCTTTTCCTCACGGTCTAAAGGTGCTGTGACTACCAGCTCAGAAGTGGTGTCATTGACCACGAATGGCCCTGGGGTCTCTGCAAACAAAATAGATAGCATATATGAATGAATACTTGTGAATTAGTATTAGTATGTTTTTATAGTTATCAGTTATACTTACAGATTTGCTTTAATGTTTAACATAACCCTAAAACTTTGGGTTAATATAATAAAAATCAGCTTTCGGCTTTGATGGTACCTGTTTCCACCTCATAGCTGATGGTGTAGTTGGGACAGAGGTTAGCATGGGTAAAGCGACGGAGCTGGCGCAAAGATCCGGGCATGCGGTTCTCCTTGATGTGGGGGTTTGTGTCGCGATCAGGAAAGCACAGTTTCTCTAGCTTCATGTGGCCACACGCGGGTGCTGTTGCATTGAAGAATATAAGATTGATCTCCACACTGGGACACTGAGCGCATTGCATTGGGGATGCTGTCACTTTCAGGGACAACCTCTTTGCCAGCGCAGGCCAGTTGCTAGCTAGAAGATATATCATCATTGCAAAACATTAAAACAGAGTCATGAATGATTATCGAGTCTCTTAGCATTTTTTTTATATTAAAGAACCACAATAACCATTTACAAGACACGGTATTGCATTCTGTTAACCTAAAGCAAGAAAAGTAAGAAAAAAAATCTATATCTATACCTATATATCTATTTAAACTCACATAATGACTCAAAATCTGTCCAATCCAGAGTTTTGTTCATGTAGATCACTCCTGTCATAGGGTCGATATAGAACCACGATGCATAAGGAACAGGTTTCTGCAGCTTCTTCCAGTACAGGTAGAGGTATGGATGCTCTGAAGCTCTCTCCCGCATGGGATGCACCTGAAGCACCGGTGTACCTGCTGCCTGGCCAATATAGATGCTCTCTGTGTATGTGGGCTGAGGAAAATACAGTCCCCAAGAGCCTGTAATAAATAAAAGGAGCCATAAAAGACATGAAGTGATTTGCAGAGCTAGGGTGACAATAATATTGCCCTCAGTAACCAACGGGGCTTTTTCATATTTTGCTATAACTTAAAGTAAGCAAAAGAAATAAGAAAAAGGAATCATTTACTTTGATCACGTATTATTTATTTATTTATTGCAGTTGGTAGGTTGTCTTCTTGCTGGCTTATTCTACACCCAAGCAAGAAGAATGTTTAATGTCCATTTATTTCACAAGTACATATCATGCAAAGAAATAATGCTGCTTTACAATAAACACACAGTCAAGAACATTATTAGGATCAGTCACTAAAAAGCAGCACTTTGGTGTTGTACAGCAGTATATTAACTAAATGTGAAATGAGGACCCCTGATGTTGCAGTCTGGATTTAATGAAAACAACAATTAAACTGAAACAGGCTGTTTTACAGCTGATCAAAAGTTTAGGACCGCACCTCCAAAAAAACCCCATAAACCCCCCCCAAAACATAAATCAAACTTCCAAACATGAACTCAGTACTGAGTAGCTCCACCGTTATTGTTGATCACTTCAAAAACTCGTTGCGGCATGCTTGATGCAAGCGTTTCCATGAGGTGAGTGGGAACATTTCTCCAAGTGGTGAAGACGGCCGCAC
>JAQMYL010000038.1:13807502-13825190 GCA_030014365.1 Clarias pachynema
CATTTGCTGCTGTGGTAGCTCCTAAATTCAGTTTATTTTCTGAACAAAGGCCAACTGAGCATACAGTAGGTAGTGCATTGAATAATTGAATAGAGATTGTCCGGTGTAGTTTCTGAAGACCTTAAATATTTTCAGTATTAAAATAACAGCAAAAAAGCTGGTGTCGTTTACATTTAGAGAGGAAAAACCGTTCAGGAAAGTCGATAGATTATTACGTTTAAATATACTGTTGGTGCATTTGTATTGCCAATTGATCATAAATATGCAATGCACTCACTGACATGACCTTTTCTAGCCATAGCCTGGATCATGAACAAAAAACACAATGGGGCAGTCTGCTGCAATAATTTCAGCTCCCACACTCACATAGGCTACACAGCTGCAAAAGCAATATATAAAAATCTATGTTATTTGTTTTAACGTTCAAATGTGTAAATCTTCTAATAATGACATGTCAGCCTATGGTGTTAAAAACTTTTACAAAAGCTGTTGTGGCCACACTTTTAGGTAAGGATGTGAAAAAAAAGCCCACTCCATACTAATACACATTCTTCAATAGTAGCCTGAAAACCTTGGCCAAACCTCATCGTACATGTGCAGTCTCATTGAAGGACGTATTGGCTGTTCAGCGAGTTAGCCGAATGATGAGAAACGCCCTCTGGATCGGTCAGGACAAAGACATGAACTTGATTAGCTCAGAGGGATTTAGCATCTATGACATCATGAGCTGTTACAGAGAGAGAGAGAGAAGCTCTTACTTGCCATTCTCTTGAACCCAACAGAAAGCGGAAGCATGCAAACAGTCAGAGGATTCTACCATCCCATAATCCATTTAGCCGTCAAAGAGTGCTATTCATGTGATGTTATGTGTAAGTACTACGGAGATGCATTTACTGCAATTACCCACTGTTCCGTTAAAGCAACATGGCTGTAGCTGAAATGACTTAAAATTACTACATGTTTACGTAGCAATCATAATCCTAACTCCATGTTCTTTCGTTACTGGAACACAACGGCTGAGTATAAATGGACTGGTTATTTGCTATCGTCAGTGGAGGTCACAAAACAAAGTACTGATCTGTGGGAAAACATGGCCCATGCCCTTTCATTCAAGGTCAGCATACACAGCCAATGTCGCCAAACAATGGCCGACTGGAAGTCAGGCATTTAGTCTGACAGCTGGTCAATCAATAGCTATAGTAATAAAGACCGGCAAAACTGAAAACTCTCCTTCCCTTCAACCTAATGCACATTAACTTATCAGTCATACAGCAAACAAATCGTAGAGCTGGAAAAAAATGATAAAATAAATAACTGGATATTCCTTTCATGTCTCAGAACTGAACAACAATCTAGCATAAATAAAAAATGCAAACATGTAAGAGTTACTAAATACTTATAAAGCAAATGGTAATGACTGTGTATAATGTGCATAATATAGCAAAAAATCATTACTCCACCACGGCAGCGATTTAATTAACTAAAAGGCTGCCAATTAAGCTACAATTCAATAAAGGGCTGTTATTATTGATCATTATGTTCCAATTTCCCTTCACCATATTCTATGCATGCCAGAGCTCTTATCCACATATTCATAGTGGTTGAATTATTTGGGAAGTTTAAAACTATATATTTTTAAAGCTTTGATTCTTGTTAAATAGCCACCACAGAATTTGTATTTAAAAAGTTTACAAGCAAAATTCTAAAATGTAAAATGCTAAATGTTTCAGAAAGGTTTCTCCGAGATTCAGTCTTAACCTGATTCACCAGATTTAGAATCCAACCAAGTAAAGGACTGCATGAATATCTTATTATTTAACAGTCATGGTTTTCTAAATAAAACAGGCAGACATTTTAATTTAATACCAATGCAACCACCATCACCATCAAGTTAAGCAAGGAATAAAATGCATCAGGAATAGACATCGCTCATTAGGAAAATCTAATTTAAAGTCTGTTGTTGGATTGGGCTCTACATTTAAATTTGGTTTGTAGGCTCTCTTGGGATTGCCCAGGACATTAGGACCCACAAATGAGAAACCTTTACACAACATGTTCTATTCAATGTCATTATTATCAGGGAAATTACCAGCAAATCTAATCTAGAGTTTAAAATTTAATTTAAGATGGACTCAAAGATAAAAGGGCATTGAGGACACAAACAAACAGGATAAATGAGACTTTTTGTGGGTTTGATCCTAGTGATAATCCATTATCATCCAAGTGAAAGACACTTCTAGATCACTGTGATAATTACCCCTTCTGCATCAACCTATGGCTTGTCCATACATTTTACTGTGATCACCTGCTGGCTTTTCAGTTCTTTACTCCATGGATGAAATTGTTCACTGAGTAATTTTGCATGAACAAGTAACTCTAAGACACTGACCCATAAAGAACCATAATTTCTTGCATTGTGAAAGAGTGGCAAGGGAATAAACTATATAAATAATTAAATTTAGCTTCACCATTGAAAAGTCATAGACTGATTGATTGATCATGCGTAGCAAACATTATAAGAAGGCCGGTCAATTATTAGACTTTTTTAAGTAACTGGAAAGAGACAACATCAGCAAAGCCATGTTCTGATTGTTGTTCATTGCTGTAAATGATCACTAACAAATGGCTTACCAACCACTGGAACATAACGTGTAAAGACTCGTGTACAGAACAAGAGCTCCAAATGCCCTTGGGACATAATTTCAATCAATGTCTCCTTGTGCCTACACCAAAGCAAATTAGATTCCAGTGATGCATGGGATGGAAATGTGACCCTTAACTAACTGAAAGATCAGGGCTGGAGCTCCGAAAGGTACAGCAGTCCACATGCACCACATTCTGTTGCACACATTCAGCTCATTCAGACACAACACTATGTGACAGACTCATCCCAAATTAAGGTGCTTTCAATCATTTCTGTGACCTACTCAGGTTTTTAATCTAGATGCGATGGTTTTGAAATCAAAACAAACTACAATCCACCATAAAGTTTATCTTAACATAACAATGCATATTGATTTATCATACATCTGAAAGCTTAAGTAATTTAGATTATATTATATTATGTTCTCAGCTGACCTGTGCAACACTAATAGAGTAAGGCACAGCCACATACAGACAACAACATATACTCAAAGCATACAGACAGAGTTTTTCTGAAAACAACGGAGCCTGTGATACCTTAAGGGTGATCACTTCATTCCAATACATGGTTTTACTAAAATATAAATAATAAAAAATTCTTACATTTTAATTAAAAGTAACATATTGTTAGAAACATTTTAGGCTAAGCACAATCTTAGAAAAAATGGTTTCAAGATGTGGATTTCAACCTTTAAGGGATGTATAAAAAAAGAATGCTGCCAATGTAAGTGTAGAATATAAAAAGACAAAACTCTTCTCTGGAATGCAGTCTAATCAACTTTATATTTGCGCCATCATGCAAAAGTGGTGACGATAGCAAGAAAATCAGCAAGATTTACAAGCTCTCTGAAAGCAACTCAAGACACAAGCTAAACTAAATCATATAATGTAATAAGTGGCTAAATCAAATAGTGTCATGCATCAAATAAGATTTATTGGCCTGCTCTGTCTCAAAAGCAGTGGCTGCTGATGAAAATGATTGTGCTAATGCAGACATGGCAAGGGCCAAGCTTACCATGATCAGCTAGCACTACTTCCTTTGCAGTGAGCAATCTCCTGTGGCCTGATCATGAGAGATTACCACTTGGTTGAGAGTGTAAAAGGTCAGAAGTCATCCCAGTTCAACAGATAGGGTAACAGGGTCATAACCATGGATCCACAAATCAATGTTTCACGCACCCAAAACACAAAAGGACTCAGGATTATGTGGATATTGACATACATATTGCTGTATGTCAGCCTTTCCTATGTTGTACAGGTAGAACAGATGAAGTGGCTACAGAGGTGAATGAAAATTGACTTCTCTGTCAAAATGGTTTTATGGTAAATAAATAAATTTCGCAATTATTTATCATCTTAAGCAATGAAAAACTCTGCAATATGGCACAGGGAAGAAACCACGAGTAGAAACAGTCTGAAAATGGAACCCATCCTCTTCTGGGTGACACCAGATATTGATATATTGATCAATACAATATACAGATGTATAGAGATATGGCCATCATAGCCTACATGTGATAAAATCGTGCAGGATGCATATTAGACATAAGGGTCCTAGAGTCTCATTCTTGTGTTATATTACAGCATATGTCTACAACATGGATTTATCCTTTACATAAACCTTATTTTCATATAAATTATGAAAAACAGATCATAAAATGACAGTAATGTACACTGAACTGAAAATTATTAACAAAGCATGTACAGTACGCTGTGGAGAATTTTATTGAATTTCAATTGTATTTTAGGAATTTGGTGCTATTTAGTCTAACAGAACGTAATGGAAAAGTACAGAAAGTACTTTGCCAAACTAAGATTAACAGAGACACAAATAACTTTTACTTCCGTTTTTTTTTTTTCCAGATGCAGAGCACAGATGGCCAGGCTTACTTTTTTTTTTTTTTTTTTTTTTTAAAGCTAAGAAACAAAGGGATCAATAATCAATAATCAAATCCATTACTATCCCTTACTACTACAACTAACACTTATCACTCTATATTACACTACATAACCAAAATTCATCAATGATGGTTGTGTCTATAATTACTCCATATATATAATCCACATATGTATACGTACATTATCAAAAGTCAATGTTCAAAATCATATAGTTAATGATCAAATTATGATTTTAGAGAAGAATGATCTTTTGCTTTCTTTTCTCTACTTTAACTTTTTATTAAAGTTTTAATGATCAGTCTTTTAAATCAGGAAAAGTAAGTAAGTAAGTAATGACAATAATAATAACAACAATAATAATAATTTGACAAAATTATTCATATTGATCCTAACCGTAATTAAGTTCTATAATTAATCATTATATTACATGTAATCTACAGATCATAAAAGAAAAAATGTATAATAAAACTAAAAATTAATAAATAAATAATTTCAATAACTTTAAGCATACTACGGACAGTTGAGACATGACTGTTGGGAAGTCTTTCTCTGATGGAAAAATTAAGGCGT
Organism: Clarias pachynema; assembly: GCA_030014365.1. NCBI lineage: Eukaryota > Metazoa > Chordata > Actinopteri > Siluriformes > Clariidae > Clarias > Clarias pachynema. The sequence continues at coordinate 13,812,615 of JAQMYL010000038.1, forward strand.
CAACACTAGTGGTCGATATTCTGGTTAGGAAAGGACGAACAAACCAAACTCTCTTTGAAAAAAGGAAAAAGGAGAATTACATTTTTGGAGGCCCAATGAGACCGACCCAGATATGAATAAATAATAAATAAATAAAAGATGAGATAAGAGGGGGAAAGTATGGAACAGGGAGTTACCACAGCACTAGGCTGAACAGATTAACATATACCTATTGAATTTTAAATAAAAATTAGGTCGAACAAAGGAACAAGGAGGAGCGATGAGGCACTTAACAGGAATATAAACGTATGTAAAATAAGGAAGTTATGGACTTCGACGACCCCGTAGTTAGAGCTTTCTCTGGAGGGTCTGTCTTTCTGACCGGTTCAGAGCTGTCTATTTGCGTTTCTCTTCATTAAACTTTTTTGCTTTTAATTTACTTAAAAGTTGTTTGGTTTTGTTTAAAATTTGGTGAGATTCGAAAAAACTTGCCACGAAAACTATGCCTACTGACACAATTTAAAAATGGCTAACAATCATAAAAATAACAAAACTTTTCAAAAAAATCTGACACAGATTTGTTATATTACTCCAGTGGTATTTTATAAAATCATAAATTAAATATCATAACCCTGTTACAAAAAATTATGCATTCTTATCAAAGCAGGAAAAAAACCACCCAAAGTCACAAATGAAAAAACGCAGATCTGAACAAAAAAATTCTCATTGTAACACTGATGTTTTCCATGATATCTAACAATGTTCATCCAGAAATGTTCCTGAATATTTAATGTGTGGTATATGATATTAAACGTGAGCTCATTCTGATATGACAGTATGGTGAGACAACACCCTGGTATCAATTCCAAAGTCCAGTAAACAGTGTTTCTTAGGTCCCCTACATGGTTAGTCTGTTCAGGTCCTGACTCAAAGGACAGTAATATATGATTTGTTCTACAGACCAGACTGCCCCACCCAATGCGTTTTCCATGAGTAAACATAAATCTAATGCTGGATCAAAACAACTGAGTATAAAAGAGACACCAAAACATTAAGCCCAGCCTTGGTAGCAACATAAGTCTTATGGTCTTCTGATGCAAATACATCACATCAACATAAAGTGGCTCTATAAAAAAAAAAGGATGAGTAATCAAAATACAGAATAATTCCAGTAATCTAGCTACAGTGCAAATGTCAAAGTGTGGGCTGAGACATCAGACAGTGATAGTGGATTATTTCCCTTACTACCCATATAGTCAAAACTCATTACTTTTGTATCATTCGTTTTCATTGGGTGACTTGTCATAAAATAAACGAGATCCATTTTGTAGGAGGAGCTGCCAACCATCTCGTGTCTTTAATGAGGGATTTTAAGCCTCATCTGTTATCAGAGCTGTGTTCTCTATTATTTTACTGCCAGTATTTTCCCTTCAGAAGACAAACACACCATGTTTGTTGAGAGTTCTGCCCACCTGCTGCACACCTGCCCTCTGACGGCCACTCAGCCTTTGTTTTCTAAACTGTCAGGAAATGGGCCACTGTACCATTACCAACATGGGCTGTTTTATGAAACACACTTTTCAAAAAACAAAAAAGATCTCACAACAGGATAGCATCTCATGTGCAAATATTGTGAGTAATCACATTGAAACATTATATTCTATGAGAGTATTTTATGATGAAGGCAAGATATAAAACGTATTTAAAACATATTGGGAAAAAGCTCTTCTCTTTATGTATTAAGTCTTTGAATGAAGTTCAGCAAAGACTGCACAATAATTCCCAGTAATCAATTTCAGAAACTAATCAACTGACCATAGTAAAGTAATGTGGCAAAAATCATTTTCATTAGTCCTCCACCATCCCTGCCCTGCTCCCCCCCCGCCCCTCACCTCTTAGCGCATTAGGCATACTTCACGGCAAGCAGTAACAAATCACACAGTAGTTTTTTTCTTCTTTAAAATAAGCCTCTTACAAAAGTTATGCACCAAATAATTACAAACAAATAAAAAATAGTTTTATTTCATATTCTGCAGAGATTAAACTGCCTTGGAGAATTAAAAAAATAAGATAAATAATAACAATAACAAAAAATAGAATTTATATTAGAATATTTTTTTCAATTTAAATACAACACATTGCAAGTCCAGATATGAGGAAGCCAACAGCGTAAACTGAATTTATATGTTTTGTGCTTGCATCTGGATTACACATATTACAATAAACTTTGTAAATAAAACAAATAATATTGAATAAATCAGATTACTTAAATAAAGTATATTTTCATTTGATCATAACTGATATTTTATTTTAAGCTTGATTTATCATTTACTGATCAGAGTGTCACAGCTCAGCCTTACAAAGGGGGAATATTGAAACAGTGCTCACAGGCAGGCACACAAAGCTCCATGCTTTCTGGATGACCAAAATAGCAATGAAACCTCTGCTATGTACTACTTTTGCCTGCACTCAAACTGCATAAGTGTGATTATTCCCTGTTAATGTAACTAGCCACAGAGCCTTATCTACATACCTCTGAGCTATGAGTTACAATTTAAATATAGTCATTTTTCAGAGGGTAGTGTTAGTGCAGTTGGACCAAGGGTTTTAAATGGGATTATAAAATATAGCAGGTTATATATGGCTTGTGTAAAGCATGTGCTCTAATTTCTGTGGCTGCAATACAGCTTTCCACTTATAATAGGGTAATGGCATATTCTCTTTGAGTGAAAAAAAAAGTAAGAGAGATGCTCTAGGACACAATTAAACCTACAGTACAGGATTTACAATGTCTAGTTGTACAAAAGCCAACATGAATGTATGTTTTGTGTAACTATTTTCTCTCCTTGTATTTTCAATGAGCTAAAACTGTGTTTTATTTTTTAGGCTTCCAAATTCTATATTGAGGTGCTCACCCTGTGATTCCAGTGCATCATTGCCAAGACCTAAAAAAAAAAATGTAAAAGCTAGAGCCCTTAGGGGGGACTATATTGTCCTCCTTGGAAGAACTGTAACAATTCTATATAAGACCTGACAAAGATAAAGTACTGAAGTCGCATCATTTTAGGAAAAGGACAACTCTAAACAAAAGACGTTGGAAGAAGATTTTACAATAACTGATAAAAGACAAGCCACAAAAGCTGTTGCTGTTATAAATTCCTAATGTGGGTATTTGATTACTAAACAACATATTTATTCTTACATCATCACTAACTCTTTAACAAGAGACAGAAGCTTGTTCATGTTCTAATATCTCTTCTTTGTGTTCTGATTATTGGATCATGTCTTCTTCTGTGTGGGTTGATGTGGTCTGTGTTTTTGGTGTAGCTGGTATGAAGCCAAAGGCAATTTCCCAGAAATGGACAATAACGTTTACCATATTGGAAATTTGTGACCTTAGTATTAAAAGGTTTTACCCACCATTCAGTCTGAACTGATTCATTAGAATAAAGTCATATGATACGTGGTTAGGACTTGAGGTAACTTTAAATGGAACAAGTGCAAATGCGCAATTATAGCTTCACGAAGTGGTTGAAACAGACGTATGTATTATTTATTAGTTTTAATTAAAATAATGTTGTAAAGTCTGCGTAGGACACTAACCTCACAGCTCAGACTTACCTTCCCAGAGAAGCAAGAGGACCAGGACAGTGTCTCCCCACAGCGTAAAAACCCGCGTCCTATCCATGCCGCACTGTCATAAGGGTGATTTCACAACAATCAGCTAAATCAACCCGATCAAACCCGTAGCGCAGAAAATAATCAAAGGTAAACGTTATTTTTTATTGTTATGCAGGAGTCCAAAGAAGTCCGTATGCTGAGTATCCCATTGACGGGCTGCTGAGACTGTGCGTGTGCGCGCGCGCCTGCGTCTGCGTATGTGTGTGCGCGCGCGCCCGCGCGTGTATGTGTGTGTGTGTGTGTGGAAACGCAGGGGGAGGATCAACTTAGGCATAATGTTGAGCGCACACGCAGCTACAGCATCACCAACATTCTCGGATTCCCTAAACAAAGTCTTAGAGGCTAATTAAAGGACATGTATGGACCACGGAACAGATCTAACATAACGTGTAACATTCCCAGGGTTGGATTAACACATGTATGTGGCATCATCAGGTATCAGGCTGAGTAAATCAGGCCCGTGCTTGAATGACACTGATCGACGCTTTAAGTTACACTGAACCAAAGAAGATGATTTCCATTAATTTGACTTAACATATATTTTATATATGTTCTTCATTGTCACAATAAAGAATGCTTATGTTGGTTTTCACAGGCAAGATGCAATCACTCTGATTTAAGACCAGAAGAAGCTTATGACAGTAAACATGAGCAGTAAACAGGGAAAACAAGATGTTGCACTGATTAAATATCAGCAGAACAAGACAGCTAAATGGAGATGGTTGCTTAATAGAAATTATCTGATAGACTGGATATACAGTATGATTGTTTATCCCATGTATAGGTTGTAGCTTAATGTTTTTTCCTATGATAATTTGACAAAAAAAAAAAATGAGATTACAGTCTAGATAACATTCTTACATTTAAATTATGTATGTGAAAAAAAGAAATTAAATTATGAAGTAAGTTGTAATTCCATTATTGGTTTTCAGTAATAAGGACAAACAACAGAAAAATAGTTATTCTAGTTCCTACTCTTCTTCTTCTTCTTATCAATCTTCTATAACGCTTATCCTGTGCAGGGTTGCGGGGTGCCTGGAGCCTATCCTAGGAGAAATTAGGCATGAGGCTGGGTACACCCTTGACAGGTTGCCAATCCATCACATGGAACACACACACATACACACACACACACACACACACATTACGGACAATTTGGGAATGCCAATTTGCCTAATCTGTATGTCTTTGGACTGTGGGAGGAAACAGGATTACCCACTAAGCATGGGGAGACCATGCAAACTCCATGCACACAGACCCAAGGTGGGAATCAAATCCTGACCCTGGAGGTGCAAGACCACAGTGCTAACCACTACGCCATGTGCCGCCCTTCCGATTATTATTATTATTATTATTAGTAGTAGTAGTAGTAGTAGAAGTAGAAAAAGTAGCAGTAGTAGGAATAGTAGTAGTACCCATCTATTAAATGTTTCTTTAAAATCCTTGTTTTCCGTGTCCCCTTCTAATTACAGAAAAAAAGCTTTATTAATTTATCAGAAGTTGAGTCCACTGCCGAACAGGTGGTCTGTATGTTATGGGCTAGTGTTAAGGCTACTTTAGTAAAGCTGAATCCTGCACTCAACACAGCTGAGTAAATGCCCAGCCCTGCCCTGGGATATTACACAATGCACCAGTTTTATTAAAGAGCACAAAATAGCATGCAAACTAGCTGCAATGGAACATACAAAAGCCCTAGGCTGAAAAATAAACCAGCTCAGACCAGTCCAAGTGGTCCAAGTCAATGAGTCTTTGCACATACATCCACAATGTTTACATCTTCAATTTGAAAGAGCTACAATTCGGTTTGATGCATGTTAGTCTGGCAGGTAATTCTCTACCAAAACACCCTGCACTCCCTGCTGCTGGTACCTGGACCATCACCTTCTTCTGTTCAAAAGATTTTGAGTCCCATCTTGGGTCTGTGTGCATGGAGTTTGCTTGTTCTTCCCGTGCTTATTGGGTTTTCCCAATTTGCCCATGCTTGGTGTTCCCAAATTTCCCATAGTGTGTGTGCCCTGTGATGGATTGGAACCCCGTCTGTGGTGTACCCCGTCTCGTGCCCAACGTCTCCTGGGATAGGCTCCAGCCACCTCGCAACCCTGTACAGGATAAGCAGTATAGAATTAAATGAAATGAAAAAATCTACCCTGGTGGTCTGGAATGTAAGAAAAGTGTACATCTGTAACCAGGGTTTTACAGTTGATTAGAGGACAGAAGGTCATGTGGGCTACTCAGGATAATGATAAAGACATGAGGAAAAGTTTTACATAGTGTCTATTTTTTAATAGGCTATGCACGTGGATTCACGGTCATAAGGTGATGACTTATATGGCAAGGAAACAGTACAGAGAACGCTCCGTCCTGGCAGTCCTTGGTTTTAGAGATGGGTGTTACCACCAAAAGGAAATATATTATGCCACTAATGTAACATATTGAAGCAAACCTATTTTGACTATTTAGTACTATTAATCAATGCAGTATATTATTGTTCCTCTTGAGTTTGGCTGTTGAGCTGGGCACTCTTTCTGATTAGCAGATCACCTCAGTCTCATCACTTGTGGCTCTGCCTCTGTGTCTGGCATCAGTCCACGATAACACCACAGTCACTCAGTGACTGCTGAACAGAGGTCTACTAAAAACTATATGAACATTAAAAATTCCACATCAGTAATTTTTTCCTATTGCCCTGTGGGACAAAGTACATACAAAAATGACAGCACAAACAATATGGAAACGCACTGCAAATACAAAAACACATACAAAAGTTAAAGCACATGGAAAAGGCTATAGGTAAATTAATTGGTGCTAATATTTACTATTAAATTTTATTCTATTTCTGTAATAATGCACACCACAATGGTTCTAATAACATCAAAATAAACAGTTACACTAATTGACGTCTCGTTCATTGGTAGCTCTTGGTTGCTGCAGCCCCTAGACCAAATCAAGCTCATCACCCCTCCCCCCCAAATGTCCCCAGAGCACTTCTGGTGTAGCAAATCTCTTTTGCAGATTTTTTTTTCCCCCATGTTCTGACATTTTTGTGTTTTTGTTATTTTTTTTTTATTTGCTTTTTGGTTTCGGAGCACGTTTCTGTAATGTTTGTGTTTTTCACTTTTTATGTGCTTTGTCCCTGGGGGTGTCCAATGCTTTCCTAAAAGAAACAATGCAATTAAATTAAAAGATGCACTACACTGGTGTACATTTAGGACTTAGCGACTCATCTATTTAGTTGCAGTCTAATGTTGTTCTTAATTACAAATGCAAAGGCAGAATTTTGGTCATGTTAATAAATCTTAAAGTTACTACTTAAAGTTACACTTTTTAGCCCAAGTAATGAACATTTACTCTCAAAAGAGACTTGCGATAAGCAACTTACAGCTAATACACACAAATAAAATTAATTTTTGCATTAACAGAGTGCATTGATTGAAGTTGCTCCATTTTGTAGGAATATTATCACACAGTCAATATATTTCTTATAGGAAGACACTGTTTATGTAGCTTTACTTAAAAGGGCACCGAGCCTAAAAGGTCTCTATTAACAAAGACAAATTTAGTCTACAGTAGCCATGTGACATGTGATTTTGAGACATATTGTCAGTGGTAATCAATAAAGACAAGCAAACGAGATTCTATTTCATTCCTTCTTAAACACGAGGTGCAGTGAATATCACCTGGTCACCTACTTCATTCTCCCCAGTAAACCATTATTTTATCTTTTCATTTTTTCTGGTAACTACCACATCCCCTTCTATCAGACAGCTAAGGGGTCTCTGGTGCTATGCTGCTAGCACATTTGAGAGCCCTACTTCCTTAATTCCTGCCGCTCTACACTAGTAGGTTTGGTAGCTGATACAGGCAGCATAGCCTCTTACAGGTCATACTGTCTAGCTCCCATTCACACTAAAGGTATACTGTATTTGATGGCTACTGCAGTATGCAAGAACCGTGCATGACATCGAACTGGGGGAACATTAATTTATTTATAACTTTCTGAAAATGCAACGCACCACCATAAGCCATGCCCCTCAAAACCCTAGTGCGTAAACTCTCTCATTGTGCTGGAGCACCTTTCAGCCTATGCAGGATGCAGAAAATGAAGTGAAACTGAAACTGACTTTTTGCTAGTGACAACCTCAGGGGAAATAATAACTTTGTCTTGCATGCACGGGTAGAAATATAATTTGGGAGTTGCCGTTACCTTATACCTTATGACTATTTCTTCAATTTTCACTGAGTAAAGACATGGGGATCTCCATGTCTAACATGACCTAGACCACTGGGTGATGGATGTCATTGCCATGGCCTAGTGGCAGGCTGACTGCCCAAACTGCCACACTGCAAGGAGTGTCTCGCACCTATGGGCATCACTTAAAGCCATGCTGCTCCAGGATCACTGGCTTGTCTGCACACATTAAGGTGTTAATATTTATCACCCCTGGTCATCCGGTGTTCAAAGAACTGGGCGTAGCTAGTGATACTAAGTGTGAATATGCTTACACATTAATGTTAGTAGTATATTTAGTTTAGTTTTCCATCTAGAGTATTTTCTAATCCTAATGAACAAAACAAGAAAACAGAAATATTTCACATTTTCATCACCTAGTGTGACACCCATAACTACACATAACAAAAAGCACACTGCCATTATGATCTGTAGTATACCAATGCTTATTACTCCATTTCCTTTATTATTTAATCAACTTCATTCTAGGACTAATGTAGTTAACTTGATCAGCCCCAAATTAAAAGCTTTCTCGTAATCTAACAGAGACGTATTTTGATTGAATTTTCAGAACAATAGTAAAAAATAATTTAAAAGATTCAAACTTTTAATAGATATGTAAACAAAAAGAACAACAACAACAACAATGACAATAACCATGTAATGTCTGTTAAGTAACTTTCTCTTTTCATGGAACCAGACATAATGCAGTTTGTTAATGAGAGGACGTCTGAAAGTGTTCCATGTGAAGCTGCTTCTGAGAACTCTCATGCAGAGAAATTAAATCTTCCCATTCTGACTAACGCTCCCTTGATAACCACTCACAGCTGGGAGTTGGAGGTTGGAGATGCTGTTAAACATTTATTATTCAAATTTCATTTATCAGAGTTAATAAGTGAAGCTTGTACTGACTTTGCCTTATTTGATGTAGATCCACTTGTGAAAAAAACTAGAACCAGTAAGGTAATTTCCCTGATTTTGCATTAGTGAGTCTGAAAAGTTTGCCCTTATTAGAGGTACTCCTTGGTGAGCAGTCCAGCTTGACCCCTATTAAAAGACTGTCAGCTGAAGAGCAGATGGTACTCACTCTCTGTCTTACAACCCTGAAGGAGGGTCACTATGGCAACCGCTTCAAAATGGTCACCCCTGAAGTGGCAGAATCACTTATTCTAATTTGTTAAGTACTACTTCAGCCCCGATGATTTAATCAGTACATTCAGAGTCTTATGCAACTGACAACAAATAAAAACCCAGGTGTCTGCAGGAAACAGTAAATCAGACAGGCAGGTTTCAGCACAGATACCTTTTTACTAATTGGGAACGGGAATGACCTACATTCAGTTTTATGAATTAAATGAATACATCACGGCTAACAGAGAAGCATTAATTTGAAAAATTAAAAAAACAATATTTGGAAGTTGGGTCATCTCGCTCTACATAATTAAACAAAAGACAAACTTAGATTTTAAGGAAAAAATGTTTGCGGTAAAGCAAATAAGCGATAAAGATCCAGAGTACAGTTCCCCACAGGCTCTGGAACAGTGGCTCCCAGTGACTGTCCTGGTTGCGCATCTCCCAGCTGAAAGGAAAGTAAAAGCCCAGCAGGGAATGGCCCACATACACCAAGATGGAGTTCATTCCTGAAAACCAGTTCACACTAAATTAACAAATTGGTTCGTCCATCAAATGTATAAATACAGTGGAACTCGGATTACGAGTAACGCAGTTTACGAGTGTTCCGCAAGACGAGCAAAGATTTTTTATAAATTTTGACTTGAAAAACGAGCATTTTCTTGGTTTACGAGTACCGAGTATCATGTATCACGCATGTGCTTCTTGTTTTGACGGCGAGCGTCACGTCACCACAACTGAGCCAACGGTTTTTCTCTCTCTTGCGCTGCGGCATTGTGGGTAATCGTCTCCCCTGCTGGGTTTTAGTGCTCGTCTCTTACTGCTGTAAAGGCGAGTGTGTGTGTGTGTGTGTGTGTGTGTGTGTGTGTGTGTGTAATTTGACACCGTGCTCATTCACTCACAGCCACACACACACACACACACACACCCTCTCGCCTTTACAGCCCCCCTTCCACCCCCTCCTCCTCTCGGTTTCACACACAGATACAGACGGACACTCTCTGCACACACAGCGCCTGCGCGCACAAATGGAAACACTTACCTGTCGGGATTTATTTTTATTTTTAGGTAAAGTGCAGGTTAATTTGTTTTATTTTTATTTTATATTTTGTATAAATTATTTTTATGTATTTATTTTTTGGGCTGTAGAACGAATAATTTGAGTTTCCATTATTTCTTATGGGAAAATAAAATTTGGTTTACGAGTGTTTTGGAATACGAGCCCACTTCCGGAACGAATTATGCTTGTAATCCGAGGTTCCACTGTATATACATTTATAATATAAATATATAAGACATTAAGAAATGGGTTGAAATATTAAAAACACTTCCATATATAGTGCTACAAGAGCTGTATATGAGGATACAAGTACATGTAATGCATAATTCCTGCTTGTTCGCACCAGGATAAATGAAAGGTTGGCCACCCCACCATCCCTTGATGTCCACCACAAAATACATCATACCCAGCAACACAAAGGACATAGAGCCCATAAATGCCACATAGGATAGGGACCTAGAAGATGAGTGAAACAAACAAAAATGGTTAAATGTAGAATACTAGAAAAGTTATTTACAATTTTAATGTAGAATGAACTGTTCTTCTGGCAAGAACCTGAATGTATGAGACAAACCCATAATAAACCATTCAAGAGTTTACCCGAAAAGTGTAGATGTCCTTTTTTCCCCCGTAATTTCTTGTTCAAATTTATAATGACTTTTTGATATTTTTTTTAAATCTACAATTCCAGACATTAATTAAATATGAAGGTAAGTTAAAGGCTCATGGTTTAGTTGTACTTCAGGGAGAACCTTTAAAGTTCCTGTGAGGAAGCCTAGTCTAAGAGTATGATATGATATGATATGATATGATATGATATGATATGATATGACAAAACATAATGCTTCCGTGTCTTCCTTATACGTATATACGTATAAGGAATATATATATATGTTTTAATATTTCATAAAACCTGTGGATTTAGCTCTTTTTTCACATTTAGAGCAGGAACCTGACAACAAGGCTATCAGGTTTCTGCTTGCAACAGACAATAAATTTCCAGATATTGTTCATTTGAAAGGCAGGGTGTTAATAACACTAAAACTTTTCACACATGCACAAAGGACACATATCAGTATTTTATAGTGTATTCAACAGGGGCACAATAGACTGAACAAACAACAATGATAAAGAAAACAAATTAGAAAAGAAACAGATAAATAATTTACAATGCACAGAATGTGTCCTAAGATTATGCCTAAGAGAAACATTAGCATCCAAAGTGAATGTTTGGCATTTGCTCAAAAAAAGAAAATCAAGAGGTCTGCCAACAAATCACATTCCTGTCGATTCCTAAGTACGAGGATGCTGGCTGGAATTTTTGTCTAATGTAAAATGGCTGCATCCCAGGGTGCTCCAGCAGGCATTTCTTATGTCAGCTGAAGTGGAGCCAAAACTGACTCTCGGCTCATGGTTAATTACTTTTAGGAATCAAGACAGACACTCTCAGGGGCTCAATAAGCTGCATATTATGATCTGTCCATTAAACTCAGGTATGTAATTGAGTTAGATGTGCATAGATGGAAGAAAGTCTCAAGTCTCAAAGATGAAACATGCTCCACACACACACACACACACACACACACACACACACACACACACAATATAATTTAAGTCCTTATATTATTAACGGAAAATAATGTGAATTGTACTGTTAATAACAGTTACTGTTATTCTGGACAGTAGCATACTTGGAAAGATTTCTATTTGAGATAGGTTTATGTCTCAAACTTTTTGCTGTTTAGTGCTAGCATCATGCCTGCACATTTTACCAAGCACTATATAAGAGTGCTAGTGAGAAGCTGTCTTTTGACATGATGGAGAGTTGGAAGTGTAAAGCTTCTCTCTTTCTTGGCTGTTAAGAAGAGTGATCTTGTTAGAGGATGCATCACCTGGCATGCCTCATTCTTCCAAGTGAAAGGGTGATTATTTACAGGCTAGTCCACAGTTAGAGGTAAGTAAATGTGTGTTTTAGCAGCCTCTGATTTGTGCCTACTGTAGACTCATCCCTTCTTTACTGTTGAGATAAGTGGTTGGATTTAGGGGGTCAGGAAGCACTTACCAAAGGTTTTTATTGACAGGTATAAATCCAGAGTCTCGTGTGCACTTAGAAAGGATGGCCGCCAAGATTCCCTGAGGGTCAAAAACGAAACAGATTTCAAATCAATGCTGAGCCATAAAGCAAGCACTCTCGGACACTGGAGATCTAGAACAGCACAATAAATATTCAAGCAGATTAGCTGAGCTTCTGAGAGGTGAGTCTAGCCAAATTTTACAGACCTGAACACAATGCAACACACTGGTATTTTTCATAGGCCAAGAAGAAATTAATTCCATATCATTTTACATAAATCATGCTTCCTGCTACATGGTTTACATCATTTATTACTCCGTCACTACTACTTCACACATACACACACTATATATATATGTGTGTGTGTGTGTGTGTGTGTGTGTGTGTGTGTGTGTGTGTGTGTGTGTGTGTGTGTGTGTGTGT
>JAQMYL010000038.1:13826338-13836438 GCA_030014365.1 Clarias pachynema
GTGTAAAGGCAATCCTGAGGCAACCTTGACCCTTAGCTATATTTCTTCAATAGAGCTTTTGGCATACATGAAAAGTGGGCATATTATGCTTTTGCGTTATTTTATCAACATAATGTTTTACTGTTGGCTAGTTTATTTTATCATGCTTTGCCTCCAGGTGAAGTATAGCAGATCTCCTTTCCTTTATTTCAGCACATTGAGCAATATCCCTCTGCCATAATGGCCAGTGTGATTCAACATGGAGGCTGTAATGGACCAATTTGTCATAGGAGCTGAGGATAATAAAATTTAAAATACTGAAATAAAGGTACCAGCCATCTTTTAACACTGAAATCACAATATGTGCTCTCTTAATGTATTCATGAAAAAATAGACATATTTTACCTTTTATTTTAAAAAAAAAAGTATTATGTTAAAAAATAATTTTCTAAATCTAAAGCCTGAGACTGATTACCAGTGGTCCTAAGAGCGTAGCAAGGACCAGCCTGGTCAAAACAACTTTTCACAATGTTTCAAGATTACGTTGCTGGTATTTCCTGTGCAGTTACTGTAAGTCATTAACATTCTTTTATACCTGTCTCATTTTATAAGCTATTTATCAGTGCATCTTATAGTTAAATATGGTATGCAGGTAATAACTCAAAGACAAAGATGGAGAAATCTTGCTGGAAAGTTTTTAAAAATATATATAATAAAAAAAAAAAAAAAGAAATTAAATATGTCTTTGCTCCAAGAAGACAAAATGATAAAAATACAGATTCCATTGGTTTGTATATTTCATATAAAACTGATTTTATATTGTTAGTTTTAATAAAGCACAAAGAGTACTAAGTTTCCTTTGGTCATTGAGCTGTTCAGCTGATGTCTTGAGTCTACCAGACAAAAGCCTTCAATCAGCACATGTGCTCTCTGGAGAGGCCATTCCAGAAAATCTGCTACCAGACCCCAAAACAAGTCAGCGGCAGGATTTTCCTGCAACATACAACCCAATATTCCATGGTCCTAATTAGAGACTTGGTTGCACAAAAATGTACTGCTTGTTTACTGATTTCAAACTGGTGTTTTTTAGTTGCCGTCTGAAACTAGTTATATACAAATAAGTTATAATCTGCATGAGAAATACATACATTGTGTACACATGGTATTATGCCCAGATGCCCCTAAATAAACCAAATTACAGCTAAACATTTCTGTGTGAACCTTGCTCTCTTCTTTGTCCAGAAGGCTTTCAGAGAAGAGGACATCTCACATAACCCCCAGGGGACAAAGGTTTAAATGCCCCCCCACACCACACCACCACCCTGGCTTATGTCCCCTTTTCCATTCAGACCACCCAAACGGAGCATTCCCAAAGCACCAATCCTCTTCCCATAATTAAGTCCATCTAATTATTTTTAATAAGCAAAGTAAATCTCAAACTAGGCCCTATCTGCTATAAATTTCTTTTATTGGTAGGGCAATTTTTTTTAATTTAAACTCAACTGGATTCATTATAATGTACAGTACATCCAACTGACAAGTTGGATAACAGTTCATTATCCAAGTAAGTGTACCAATGTTGGGAACAATACACTAGTAAAAATTGATTGTCTTCTTTATATGATGTGTAATTAATATGTAACATTAACAGTTAATATGCCAGAGATCCACAAGCTGTGCGAGTCATCCGGTCCACTCTCAAGAGAGCATGGATACCAGTCTCTGCCTGGGAACCTATTCTGTGCATGTAGAGACAGATCATATGATGCCTACCTACTTTATTAACTGTCTGCAACTACATGCAATATAACACTTGTTTGCCACAAAGGTCTCATAGTACAGTTTAGATATCAGGTGTATGTCTTTTATCTTCCTGGAGATATTTATTAGCCTTTCAACCATTTTCCTCTCCTGTTATGTGCTTACTCCAGCGCTATGCTGCTTTCTATTAAAATGTTGGGGAAAAAATTAAATAACAAAGAAATAAGAACAGCTTGCAAAAGGTCTAAACTCAGCATTGCATCTAGGCTCAAAATGTTACAAAGAATCCTATACTTGTGAAATTTACTTGTGAGTATGTTAAAGTGGTTTATCTATTTGTTCATGATGTTAACAACATACCAGGATGGCAGCCCAGATTATGAATCGTATGATGATCTGCTTGTTCAGTTTGCGGTAGAAGAGGAAAATTTTTCCTGCCTTGAGAAATGAAAGTCATATTATAACTTATAATACCTTAAATATGTAAGTGTTCATAGATACTATGTTGAAAACATCAAGTGATATGCAATTTTGTTTTGTGCACAATAAAGCTCACATAATGTAAATTTACTAAAACCAGAATCCCACATCATAGTTTGGACTACAGGTCTCACCGAATGCTTAACTTGCATAAGGGTAGATTTGGTAAGGCTGCTGTTAGCGGATGTGCTGGTTTTGTCCCTGACACTGAGGTCAGGTTTCACTGCTCTCCACGCTTACTGATTAAGCCAGTGATGACGAATATGGCTCAGCCGAGGACGCACTAGCGGACGGACACAAGCGCCAAAGGCTGACACCTGCCGTGTTGTCTAAGGCGTGCTGATTGACGGACTTGCCTCTAACTGTTTTTCATCTCCGACCTCAGGGAGGAGAGCAATGTGCCTAGGTTTGCACGGCAAGTTCTCACCCCTCAAGAGCAATGCCACTACCAAGGGGTGAGAAAAGTTTTGGTCCTTTGATAGACAGCACTATATTATAGGACACTATGCTACACTACACACTTCCCTGTGTCCCTGAGAGGAAGCAGCTGTGCGTCAGCGGAACCAGTCCAGCCCAGTCACCTGTAATAACATCATTAGGCTCTTTCATGTGGTGGGGTAAGGACGGGAAATTGAAAATGTTATTCACAAATATTGACCAAGTCTTTGTAGAAGAGAAAGCAATTCAGTCCTCACTTATAACAGTGTTTCAAATATCGTAGAACAATCGTGGACTTCCATGTACAAAAATGGTTTGTAAGTAACTTATTAAATCAAATAAATAAATAATAAGTTATTATATCATATTTTATTAAATGCATATTTTGTGATTAAGAGAAATATCTTTATGTGGTATAAATGATAGTGTCAGGTTGCTTTTAGTGCTACATGATATTAGCTAGCTAATTGAAATTAGTGAAACTAAGTGTTTCTTTTTTTAAAAATTTTTTTTAAATAATTTTATCCACAATTCATTAATAATTATATGTTATGCAGACAACCTCACTGCAAACTCTGTACATGCAAGCCCCTCCTTTTGCTTTACCGGTTCATGATGGGACAAATCTATACAAAAAAAAAACTGCTGCCACTGTGGGTAGCAAATGCAAATTAGGAGGATTAAATACTGTACATATGTACAGTATGTAATTTAAGACTGACTTACTTGCATTCCAATGAATCCCATGACAATCGAATTAATAGTACCTAGGACTCCTTCTGGGTCAAAAGGCTGGGTTGTGTGATACATGGCCTGTGAATGAAAATATAAAATATCAACAGTAAATATAACATAGTTTAAATTCTTTCAGGTCTACAACCATAAAGAGTAGATTTCCCCGAGTAAACTTTATTGTGGGGGCTCTTTTTCTTACCTTGCAAGTTGGATGCCAGTAGATATTATGTCCTAATAACCATCTATCTATATATGCAGCAGCCCCTCCTGTGCAGTTTGGGTAGAGACCATTATCTCCTATACCTCCAGCTCCTAAATACCCACTGTAGAAAGCATGTACATGATTTCTGTGCATGGCCACATAAAAACTGAACACAGTCATTCTCTCACTTTAGCACTGTTTCTTGAAGAGTGGTAGCTAAATATTTATTATGTATTAGATTCTGAGAATACGGCACTGTGTCTTAGTGTTTGTCACTGTTGCCTTGCACCTCCAGGGTCTCGGTTTAAGTCCCACCTCGGGGATTGTGTGCATGAAGTTTGCATGTTCTCCCCATGGTGGGTTTCCTCCGGGAACCCAAGTTTTTTCCCACAATATAGTGACATGCAGATTAGACGAAGACATGCAGATTAGTCTAACTGGCGTTCTCAATATGCCTGTAGTTTGTGAATGCGTGTGTGAATGTTAACTGGAGGTCCTACCACGGTCGTAAAAATGGGAATAAGTACAATGGTTACCACTGGTTTCGACAGTCCCTAGTTAAACTACAGAGGTTCCTAGATGGATATAGATGAAAATTCTAAGTAATAATGTGTATTTAATCCTGAAGATACTAAGCTGTCTGCATGTGCATTAATTCTGGTATGGGGTTAAACAGAATGAGAACATGTATAAAAAGAAAAAATCGAGATGAGAAAAAATAGGAATAAATACAGTAATTTATTGAACAAAAAAATAACAGAAGAGAAGAATATAAAGGAAAATTGAGGAAGATGGATCCTCTGCCTCTGCCTCCTTTTAGTGCACATGACAAACTGAGATTGGCTAATTATTCCCTCTGAAGCATTTGCCACACACTCATAAATCATCAGGAGTGTCTCATAAGAGCTGCACAACACACAAGGCTGCTTGCATGCACACTTTCTTTCTCTCTCTCCCTCTCTCTCACTCATGCACACAAATCAAGCCATAACTGTGTATACCTTTATGACTACAAAATACAAAAGCATTATTCAATACATGTTTGCTTAAAAAGGCACTACGCTGTGAAGTTGATGAACAGTGATCATGACGTACATGTCACACAGCTAATATTATTAACATGACTTACGAATAATATCGTAATCATATTACATTCAGATCAAGCTCCTGGATGTAGATTAAACATACTGTACTGTATGTCTCAAATGCTTTACTGCATTGGAGATTTATGCACACGTTCCTCTGTGGGGTTCCTACAACTCACGTGGGGCAGTTGGGCACGGGCAGCAGGAAGGTCACACACAGCCACACCGTCTCTAGAAACAAAATGAAAAGCCACTCAGGCCAGTAGAGGATCATATCCTGAACAGGGCTCCACCAGCGGACCTGCAAAATTCAGCAAGAAAGACTCAATGACATTTCATCTCTTTGGACAATGTGTTGTGTCTTTTCTTTTAAAAACTCTCAAAATGGTATAGTATGAATTAGAAAGTTCACAACTATGCTGACACACCTGACTTTGTGGGATCTCTCGATAGGGAGAAAGCATCTGCATCAGTGACAGGATAAAGTAAGTGAAAGCCAATCGCTGAAGCACCCCAGGTATCCGCAGCCAGGACAATGCCACTTACACACATAAAACAGAGGCAGTTTATAACTTGAAAAAGAAATGAAAAACATCTAAAAGAGAAACTTGTTGAATAACATTTACTTCCAACAATTAAATTTTTTTAAAAAGGTAAACTCTCTGTAGGTACAAGATGGTACATGTGGTACTTTTAAGCTTTGAAGTGGTATGATTCTGTCTCAGTTAACCTCTAATAATGAAAAAATATACATTTTAACCATTTCATTTAAAATAAAAATGAGATACATTCAATTATTTTTTAATTTACATTCACACCAACAGTAATTTAGCAATCCACCTACTGTAATCATTTTGGGACATTGGATGGATCTGGAGACCCTGGAGGAAACCCATAATGCCATGCCTTGGAACTTTAAACAGCCCCAAGTTTCTAATCAAAGCAGTGTGGATTTCTATCAAGTAAATAATTTCTAACATTAAGTCCATCATTTTCTTTTCGTCAGGCCTTTAATGCTGTAGAGTATCAGTGTTGAGGAGTGTGTCTGTCAGCACAGAGGTGTGACCTGCCTGGCAGAAACTAATCACTTCTTTTAGGTCGAGGGTGCTGAAGAACAGACATGGACAAGAAGATTGATGCTAATCTGTGCATTTAGTTAATTGAAAACCTCTTTGTGGCACATAGAGGAGGACCGTGTGAAACAATATAATCCCAATCATCGATCCAACAAATCAAATAAAAAGCGGAAACACTCCACCTTGCTGCAGCATGAGAGGAAGTGATTTTAGTGACTGATGGTGCCTTTTAGTTAAAACACACAGCTGTGCTTTTCGAAGGAAATGTACTTTCCACTTTATCGTATCTTACTGTATCAAGAGATTTAGAGTCAATTAGGAGGTGCCAGCTACATGCAGCATTATATATATATATATGAACACATTATTATTTTTTTTTTTTAAACAATAATAATAATAATAAAAATATTGACCAGAATGGCACAATCCCATTACGATGCATTTGATACAACGTTTATCTACAATTATTTTATATCTAGACAAAACATCTGGGAACACAAATAACATTTTTATGTGTATACAATATATTTAAAGAGGAAGTGAAGTATATCTCTGCAATAGACCATGCTCCCTGTTATTGGCTGGGAGATATGTTACTGTCAGCAACTTGACGAACGTCTCCTGGATCGCTGTTTGGTAATAATGCTTATGCTACCATTATTGCTTTTCTGTAAATCAAGCCCCTAGTTGTGCATCTTTGACTGAACTAGGGCTGATAGCAATCCACTGGATCAGCAACTCCATACCATGCTCATGTGGTGCTTGAATCCAAAACAGCTTGAACATTTATAATATACATGAGGAATTTAGACATTAGATAAAAGTGACTATTCAGGTATCTGATAAAAGTATGTGCATTCTGTTGTTTATGGTAAATGCTATAATTCTATTACACAAAGCTTACACAGCCAGCAGTATGAAACTCTATAGCTCTTAATTGAGCATTAAAGCAGGCCTGCTTTTGCACAGTTACACCTCTGTTAGCGGTCCCCTAATAGGATTGCCACTGGAAAGTAGAACAATATTTTGTTTAACCTAGTTACAGATACATTTACACAAACAGCTACATTAGTGAGGCTAATGTACGGGCAGCACCCTTACTGCTTTTCTTACTTAATGTAGTCAGGGGTTTTCACATTGGTCCTATTAGTGCCTGTTCTATACATGTTCACGAACGTTACTGTAATACTGGCAGATGCTCTCTTGTTTATTTGATTTTGCTGAACAGACTTATAGCACAGTTTGCAGAAATAACATTAGACCATTGATGTTAAACTGTAAGTTTTGTACGCATCAGTATTAACCTACAGTACACAATCCCCTGCATTCAAGTGTGGTGCCTTGCATGAAGGTATTTTAAGAAAATCTGAAACTGTGACATTTACACTATAGTAGATATTATGAAGTTTTTGAGAACTTGACATTTACGCTATGCTACACACTGGAAAAGGGCTTCTCGGGGACCTTTAACTGTTCCAAACTGGAATGAATCAAAATGATTCAAGGACTGTATAGTTCAGTTTGATTTTTTTGATTGAAATGTGCTGGGAGTTGGGTCATTCAGTTATGAGAAATTATCCTCACCTAACAGGACAGGAACCTGATATGATGTCTTCTGCTGTTGTAGTCTCAAAGGTCAATGTGTTAAGCTTTCTGAGATGCCGAGATGCTTTTCTCTTCACCGTAGTTGTGAAGAGTGATTTTGTGATTTACTGTCTATTTCCTAAGAGTTTGAACCAATCTGGCCAGTCTCCTTTGTCCTCTTTCTTCAATTAGAAATTATTAGTTTTTTTTTTTATCATTCTTTGCAACTTTCCAAGAGATCATAAATTTGGGTTTGGGAAACACTCATTCCAGGCAATTTTGCACTATCAACTATGCCATCAAACTCACTGAGATGACTTTTTTTCTGATTCTGAGGTTTGAAGTGAGCGTTACCTGACCTGTACCATATGAATGATTTGATGCAATGCACTACTGCCACATACAGTCGTGTGCAAAAGTAAGTACCCCCTTATTTATTTTTTACACTATTCTAGGTGTTTTTGAGTAAAAAAAAACATAATATAAACATAAAAATCATCTGATAGTAACTGGTATTAGGCAAAACCAGCTCAGACAAACAACAACATGATCCACTTTTAGCAGTAATAATTTGAAGTACTCCTTTCCTGCATGACTTTAACAGTCTCTCACATCATTGTGGAGGAATTTTGAGCCGTTCTTCTCCACAACATTCATTCAGTTCATTGAGGTTTTGGTCATTCATTTATTCACAGTTCTCTTAAGGTCCTGCCACAGCATTTCAATTAAGTTGAAGTCTGGACGTTGTCTAGGCCATTCCAAAACCTTGATTCTTTTATTTTTTCAGCCATTCCAGTGTAGATTTACTGTTGTGCTTCAGATCATTGTCCTGTTGCATGACCCAATTTTGACCATGCTTTAGTTGTTGGACAGATAGCCTCACATTTGCCTCAAGAATACTCTTGTATACAGAGGACTCAATGACTACAAGGTGCCCAGCTCCTGTGGCTGCAAAAAACACCCAAATCAGCACCCCTCTACTACTGTGCTCGACAGAGTGTATGAAGTGTTTCTGTTACAATGCTCTGTTTGGTTTTTGCCAAACATGGCGCTGTTCATTAAGGCCAAACAACCCCACTTATGTCTCGTTTGTGTATGTGACATTGTTCCAGCATCCTTGCACTGTGTTTTTTGCAAACTGGCAAAAAAAAAAAACTTTCTTTCTAATTCTGCTGTCATGGGCTTTAACCTTTAACCATGCTCAGAGAGGCCTTTTTTGTATTTCTCTAAACATTGTATTGTCTGACACTGGGGTGAATGTGCTGGGACATCCACTTCTGGGAAAATTGGCAACTGTCTTGAATGCTTTCAACTAATTAGTAATCTTTCTTACTGTCGAACACTGAAATCCAAATTGTTTGGAAATCGTTTTATAACCCTTTCCAAATTGATGTGCAGCAACATTTGCTTCTCTAAGACCACTGCTTATGTCTATCACTCTTGGCATTGTGCTAACACACCTAAATGTGTGAATGTGACCACAAACTGCCAAAACAAATCATCTGCTTTTATAGAGGTTTGCACACCTGCTGATGATCAATTAATCAAGAATTGATGATTAGGAGCATCTGGCAACTAACCCTCTTAAATCTTGTGGAAGCAGTAAGAGGGTACTTAGTATTGCCCACATAATTTTTTTTTTGGCTTCATTTTTTTTGTTAAATCAACAATGACATGGTGAAAAAAGATATATGTTGTTCATTTGAGGGTGTATTTGCCTAATGTTAAGATTCGCTACTATAAGATGATTTACACATAAACAATAGAATTAAAAGAGTGGGTACTACCTTTTCACATACTGCAAATGCCAGATTGATCAGTTTCATGAATATGACATTGTACAGTTGATCTGAATAAAATGATTAGTGAGTGTATTGAAGTTTGATTTTACAGTATGTGTTACTCACATAAACCATCTCTGGGGCTGTAGTTAATAAAACAAAACCCAATGAGCATTAGCACCACTGTTCTCCAGCTCAGCTTCCGAAAAAGTTGGAGTCTTGTCACACCTTTCCTTCGCATGGAGTTAAATGCTAACATTATAGATGTTCCTACAATGAATACAAACCTGGCCAAAAAGAACATATTTTATTATTAATATTGACTACATCTGCTTTAAATCACAAGACCCTTCCTGCTTCAGTATTGGCAATAGGAGAATTCAATTAAGTATATTTTTACTCTCCTGTATGTTAAGCAAATGCTTAATAGGTAATACTTGGTGTGTTAGCTGAAATGGATGAAAGCCACAAACGTATTGCTACATACAGTATCCTAGATGCTAGAGGTACCTTTTTTTCCCCTTCATTTAATACATTTAACTTTAATTAGTACACGGTGAATTGCTTCGGTCTTTTGGGCTTAATGTACCGGTGGAGAAAGATAGATTAATTGGTGGCAAGTGTACCATACTGTAATGTGAAAAAGTTCTGCAATTGAATCATTTTGAAGAGAGATTTAGCTTCTGGACCTTATTTCACATCTTCCATATAATCAGAAAATGGAAAGTAATCATTCTGTATTGATTTATTAAGTAGTTGCTGGAAGCTTACCAGGGCATCACAAGATCAGCTATGGTAAGGCCTGTGAAACATAAAGAAAAAGAAAGAAATAAACACACACACGCACGCACGCACGCACGCACGCACATACACACACACACACACAAACACACACACACAAATACAGGTCCTTCTAAAAAAATTAGCATATTGTGATAAAGTTCATTATTTTCTGTAATGTACTGATAAACATTAGACT
>JAQMYL010000038.1:13836538-13848210 GCA_030014365.1 Clarias pachynema
TAAAATATATGAAAGTCTAATGTTTATCAGTACATTACAGAAAATAATGAACTTTATCACAATATGCTAATTTTTTTAGAAGGACCTGTACATAAACACCCACTGAACCCATTCACAGTTGGGAACTAATAAATAAAGCAAAAAGAGTTAATATACAATTAGACAAAATGGAGTCATAAAATAGTAATAAATCCCATATTACTACTTTAATATATTCTATCTAAATGCATTAGTTAGAGCATGTCTATGTTGTTAAAATGTATATAAGGGGGTTTACACTGTGTTCAACTGTGACTACTCCTGCAGATGCACTTTGTAATGATCCCCATTAAATATTAAACATGCATCCCGTGCTGCCTCCTGTGTGGACCATCAGTGATATTTATCTTTAGGACAATGCTTTGATTATAAGTGGACAGACATCATTAAAGAATAAAAGGAAACAGGTGGAGGAGGAGACGTAAGGAGAAGAGGAGTTTAACACAATATAATAATCTGTCTATTTTGAAAACCGAAAATTTTTGTTTTGTCTCCACTCAGTAAACTTTGTTTATTAATTCTGAAGAAAACCATGACTTCACTGGATAAATCTAGATAAAGGAAAGTATCAATGACATGGGCATTCCTAGCAAGTATAACAATTACTACAGGTCAGAAAATCAGGCCAACCCGAAATCCAAGCCGTGGTTGTAGAAACATATTGGTTTTGCAGTTCAATAGCATAAATCTGAATTGTTTTGCAATTGCATAAACCATCACTGCAGTGCTTTTACAAAGGGTACAGCATCACTTCATCTCCTTTAAATAATGAACATCACTGCAGTGATTTAAAAATAGTCAACCTCATCACTGCACTACTTTTAAACAGAGTGCACAATCACTATGGTCACCTTAAACAGTGTACAATATCACTGTGTTACTGTCCAAGAGTTTTTTTTTTGTGTGTGTGTGTAAAAAAAATTCACCTTCGTGTAAAACATATGGTCAGAAAAAAAATCAAGAATGGAGATCACTTAATACTTCATGAAGATTAAAAAAAAATGACCGCTTCCGTTGTACTGAATGACCAGGTTATCACATCTATAGACTTTTTTATTCCCTGATGGCACAACCATATTCCAGGATTCAAATTTTTATATATTTCCAGTTTTAACCATATTTTATTGTAACAAAATTACTAAATATTGTAGATTCTATATTTTACATTATTTTCTATTGGCATTTGCCTCTCTCATTTCCTTTTTAGGTCAAAAACAGTCATGTACTGTAAGCATTTTACTGTATATCATACTGTGTATTTGAAATTGCGAAAGTGTGGTTCAGGGAGCACAAGGAATCATTTTTACACAATTCGCCACCACACTTTGCACCGTCATCAAAGTTAAAGGTAGTCAATGAAATCTTGGAGCGTGCGACAGTTTTTTTGATCAGGCAGGTTATCCTGCACCAATACTGCACTAGTTCTAATAGATCACATCAGTGCTTTTAAATAGCCAATGTACTTACACTACATTGAAAACTGACGTAATGAAGACTGAAATTAGATGCTTTGTTGATAAATGTAAATGTGACAATGAATTTGAACTAATGACAGCTATGTTCGACACACATGCGAATACAGTATTATTCATTTACCTAAAATATCATACTTTGTCATATACTTAACCATTCCATGGTGCATGCTGAAAGAACCAGTATCCTCCACCACCATAGTTCACAAACACCATGAGGGTTATAGAGAAGCTACAAACATATGAACATAACAAAACAGATTATTGCCTTATTTTTAACTTCAGTAGTTAGGTAGCAAAAGGACTACATATATTCAGCTTTATATTCTGATTAATTTGAAAATACATTTAGCCCTACAGTGGATATATAAATGCTTAGCAGGTTTTGTGTTCAAGGAAATGAAACCAAGATACATCAGATTTAGCATTATAAACATTATCATTAAAACCACCTAGGGTTTGGGTTCCTCTTTTGTCACCAGGGTGTCTCTGGCCCCTCTGTGAAACCTCAGGGGGGTGTGCTGTGGTGTCTGGCACCAGGATGTTGGCAGTGGATCCACTGGGTGTTGCTGTTTGCGGAGTGGGGTCTCTATGGATTGGCGTCTTTGGTCCTTAGTTGGTTTGGAGTCTAAGGAATTTGGGGGTTGGGTCGATGGTCTTAGATTCTTTGCCTGCTGGGCCTCATGCTTGATGGGCTGTGATGCACTGTATAGTCTGGTGCCAATGGTAGCTCAGTGGTTAAGGCATTGGACTACAGTTCGGAAGATCCCAGATTCAAACCCCACAACCACCAAGTTGCCACTGTTGGGCCCTTGAGCAAGGCCCTTAACCCTCAACTGCTCAGATGTATAATGAGATAAAAATGTAAGTCGCTCTGGATAAGAGCATCTGCCAAATGCCTAAATGTAAATGGTGCCTTTCTATGTGGTCAGCATTGACTTCATTCAGCAATTAGAGCGCTATTTTTTTTTTGTGAGATCAGATCAGATGGGCAGGCCTAACATGCATAAATGAGCCTTCAGTGCCCATGATCCTGTCACCAGTTTACTGGTATATAATTGACACTCAATGGTATTCAATATATCTGGCAATGATGTTAATGTTATAGTGTAAATCACGTCTTATAATGTGATTCCTATCATAAATTAAGTGATTCTGATTACCCACAAATAAAGATAAACTCTTTCTATTGGATTTTCATGACATCTTTTTTTCACCTCACTGCTAAAACCATGCTCTGTGAAGAGCTTGTACAATGCATGTACAGTACAGTATCATTGTTGAAAGGTATCCATCTGGAAAGGGGTACAAAAGGAATTTCCAAAACATTTGCTGTACCATGGAACACTGTGACATTCATCATCAACAAGTGGAGAAAGATGGAGCACTTTAGTTGACATTATGAAGAACAGGATGTCCCTCCAAACTTGACAAAAGGACAAGATGAAATTGTATCAGAGTGACTGCTGGAAGGAAACCCGCTACAACATTAAAGGACCAGAAGGAATATTTGGCAACTGCTGGTTACTCTCTGCATGTGACAAGAATTTCTTGTGCTCTTCATATGTATGGACTATGGGGTAGGGCGCCTAATATGTGTTGTAAAAATGTGTGCTGGCCTTTGTTAGACACCTGAAAAAAAATCATGTTCCAGAATAACACCCGCGAAAGCAAAAATCCAAGTCAACACAGGAATGGCTTCACAAGAAGAAGATCAATGGCCCAGTCAGGCCCCAAGGTCTAAATTCTATTGAACAGTGGAATCAGTTTGCCAAATCAAGTAGTCAAGGGGGTTGATACTGAAAAAGAACAAAATTGTTGTATTATGAGCAAAAACTGCTTCAACATATTAGTCAAGGGTTGTGCACTCTTGTCAAACCAAGTTATTATTAGTTATTTCTTTAGTTTGCCTTAAACATTTTTTTAATTAGTTTTTCACTTGGGTTTTGCTGGTTGTTATATCACATTGAAGTAGAATTAAATTACATAATTTATTTCTCTCGCTCCTTTTTTTTTTGCAAACACTGAATTATTAAGATAGTTGTTAAAACTTTTTATATCCAGTGTATATACAATATTTTCCAACCTTTGTTTTGCATGGTATATTTTGGACAATATAAAACATGCAAAAAAATTTGGTTGTAAGTTAAATATTTAACTTGACTCTATTGCTGTCACAATTTCAAATCCAGTTCAATCTAAGCTAAACTGTAGATGTGAATGTGAGTGTGCATGGTGTCCTGTCCAGTGGACCAGGACTTGTACCCCATCAGGGGTGAAGCCTTTCACCTTGTACACAGTGTTACTTAGATTGCCTCCAGATCCACCATGACCCTGTCCAGGATAAAGCAGTTACTAATGATTATAAATACAAATATATTGTTTAAAGTTCTCCCACTGTGTATATGTCTATAGGCTTTAATATTACAATATTTAAAGTAGAAAGGTCTGTAACAATGTTTTTACATCGTACGTACAATGAAAACTGAAGCCTCTACAATGGTGTTAGTGCCGAAGTTAACCCCATTTCAGATGCTTAATTTTTTAAATATGATAGCACTACTGTGAGACAAAATGAGAGGTTTTTCTAGCTATTATCTGCTATTGATGCAAAATCAATACATTTACAGAGTTTCAAATTTGATTATTGTCTTCTACCATCTATAAATTTTTCAAAGAAAAACAGTCTCCAAACCGCTGCTTTTAGTGCTTTCGACAACTCCCTGTCTGCCACTTTGTTGTTCTAAATTGCTTGTTTGTGGCGTAAACCGAGAGTGATGTAATGCACAAATATGTATCACTGCTTCCAACAATACATCAAGCAAAAGACTGCTGGAGGATTCATCAGTCTTTCAGAAAAATCTACAACAATATGACAAAAACATAATGTTCACTTGTCGATAGAAATTAATAAACAAGACACTGTCATATTTCAAATCTGAAGGCTTAGGGTAGAAGCTTATGTTTTATTTTTTTTTTTGCATAAAAAATGCACTGCAAGGTAATGCAATATATGTATTATGATTCACTCAGGAAATGAATGCTTGCCCTCTGAATCTCCTCATACAGAAATGCTGACTAAAGCTCTTTGCTGTAATTTATTAAAGACATGTAGCTTAGTACAAGCTACCCAAGTGGCAGTGTAGTGAACACTATACTAAATTAGCAGTATTCATTTCTATGCATCTCCAAAATGTATGTTTTGTTTACATTAATATTCTCAGCATACTGGAAGGCATTATATCCTCCATTACAACACAACCAATAATATCTCAAGTATAAGACTTTCAGTGTCAAGATTATGGTTCCTGTGGTTTGTTCTCTCTGGAATTCGTCCATCAAACCCTTTTTAAATACCACAAAGAGATCAGGAAAAAGCCCCAGAATAGACTCAGTGATAAAGCTTACTGTATCTGTACTGGCCCTCCCTTGTTTTTCCCTTATGAAATTCAATTAAGAGATCAGAACAGAGACCATTACTGCCCCTTTTAGTACTAACCTGCTGATACAAGATTTTAATCGCATGCCAACTTCCAAAGAGGACTATTAAGTACGACAGATCTCTCTCTCTCTTTCCAGGTTTCTTCCTCTCACTCTCTCACACGTGGGCACACACACACTCAATACACATACATCTCACATTTTGTGACTCCATCCATTAGTAACCATAGTAACAAAGACAAAGGTTAAGTCGTTTTCCATATGAGACTCAAGCAGATTTCAACAATATAGGAGCCTATCATTTTAATTAAAAGCTTCTTGGTGCCCGGCACAATGTTACACGTTATGTTGAAGAAAATCACTTCTGATAAATTAAACAATTAACTTTCACTGCTAGTTTCTCATTTATGCTAATAATACCTATAATTTAAGGTGAGTTTCAGAAATGATGTATAAGTAAAATAAAGCTGAAACAAAATGCTGTTTTTGAAGCACATTTTATTCTAGTGTGTAAAAAGCTTATGAGTGCACAGTAAGCTTAGCAGCAGTTTGGGCAGCAAAGTTGGATAGCCAATACTAATAAAGTAGTATATTTCGTAAGTCAAAAACACAAAGTAGCAAAGTAGTAGCTTACTGATTACTGAAGATTCTGTGCTAATGACTAAAAGTACATGGGTCAAATTCTTATGGCTGCTAGCCTTAATGACTGGTTTTGTCATTAAATCTAATCTATGCCATTGTAATTAGTTTTAAATGAAACCATTAAACAAAATGTCTCAAAGGTGTTGATGTGGAAAAGCATCACACAAGATTTCAAGGAGAAAAGTAACTAGCTTAATTAATTATTTCATCTGTACGAAAATTTAAATGCTACCATTTCAGTAATTAACTACTGTATTTATTTTGTATATGTCCATACTAAATTTAGTAACATAATACTGCCTTTTTGGATTGATATTATATCATGCTCATAATGTGTCATGCAGCTACAACACATCTTAAACATGTCTGCTAACTTATGAAATATAGGATTTATTTTTCACATTTTAACAGTTGCTACTGTTAAATAAAAAATAAAAAAAGTGAATATGCTACACAAACACCCTAATCTTATTTCTCTGATATCTAGTATAAACCCAGCGAATCAGTTAATCACAATTATGAGAAAACTGGCAACAGGCTTTCCACTGTTGAGATTAAAACCCAGATCCTTTTTAAAAAATTAAAGGCAGCAAAGTCCCCAGTTATACTGTACTATATCAACATCATGTCAATGGCATCTGGCAAATTGACTGCAGTGCGCCTCTGCTCAGATGACAGATGCTTATGTCTTCAGCACAAAGTTTTAACTTATTGCTAGACAGGCGATATATTAATCAGTCTGGAAGGGAAAACATTCGAGTCAAAGTCTTGAATTTATTATATTCCAACAAGATGCTCTAGCCAAAAACATTTAACAGTTGTAGCTGTAGATACCACTGTAACACTCGATTGAGCTTTTTTTTATCATGAATATGAATATTATAAACCTAAATAAATTCGTCTTAAGGTTCTGAATATGATGCATAAACATAAACAATATAAAATCTTAACAGTGCAGTATCCACTGTATTCACTCTAGGACCATATTTTGGCAAAACCCACAATGCAATAGCAAATAGAGATTATGCTGTGTAGAAATACATTATAAAATAGATTGGAATTTTTATAAATGCCTATCTGTATACGCTGTTACATTATAATTGCTTGTGAAGTCAGCTCCAGAAATATTGACACCTTCATTAACGTAAAAAAATAATACAGGTGTATATAAAAAGAACCATACATGCAACAAATTATATTTTGGGCTTAAACAAATGAGTAACCCTCATGCTTTTATCGTAAAATAAATTTCGAGCAAATTAAAGTTACTAAAAATTTGTATAATAATCCAGATTCCAAAAAATTGGTAACCCAAATTTCCAAATTTGGTCAAGCCTACCCTGCAGCGCATGACAGCACTCAGACATTTTTGATAGTGTTTAACAGGGTTAGTAAAAACTTGTGAAGGGATCTTGGACCACTCTATTTAACTTCAACTTCATGAACCATTCCAACTCTCTTGATATTCTTAGTGTTTCTGTTTCACTTGCCCTCTTCAGTTGAGAACACATAGTTTCAATAAGGTTAGTAAGTGTCTCAGAAGGCCATTGTAAAACCTTGATTTTGGGTCACTGCAACCATTTCTTTGTTGATTTTGACAAATGCTTTTGATCATTGTCTTGTTGGATGATCCAAGCATGGCCCAGTTTTAGCATTCTGACAGAGGCAAGCAGATTTTCAGCTGAAATGTTCTGGAATTCATTATGCCATCTTTCTTACCAAGAGCCCCTGGACCACTGGTATCAAAAAAGCCTCAAAGGAGAAAAGAGCCACTGCCATATTTTGCCATGGGTATGAGAATCAATTCTTGGTGTGCAGGTCCCATTTTTTTTCAAACAGTACAGTACAAAGGTAGCATGGCCAAAAACTAATTTCCGTCTTACATGACTCCCACAAACAATTCCAGTTGTAACCCCAATGTTATCTGGTGATTTTTAGATGTTGGGATTTGTGTTTTGGTTTAGGGAAGGCGTATTTTGTGGAATTTATCCAAAAAGATTGTTTTTTTTATGGAGGTGGTGCCTCACGGCTAATTTAGAAATGATGAAACGCCAAAACTAAATATTGAGTTTCTATTTGCCTCTTTTAGCATGCTTTTCACTTTTCATTTGAAACATCTTTTAAAGAAACTTTTTTTCCTCTCAGATGCAAATTCCTTTTTTTTTAAGGAAAATAATAATAATTATATGTTACTGTATATTAATGTTTTTGTCTTTTCCATGGGCGGTGCCAATAATTCTAGAGTCGACTGTATAGTTAATGTGTAAGTAAGGCATTACCGACTCACTAGAGACAAAGACAGACCCTGGCTTGACACAGAGAAAACCATTAGGATTAATAAGAAAATGGTCTTCTGCTTTGCAAAACACCAAAGCAGGTGTAAAGAGATTAAAACATCTGGTTTTATAAGTACTTCACATTCTGAGAATATGGCAGAAGTTAGTGAAACATTAAATAGCACATTACTTCTTTGAAAAGAAAATCAAAACCTAACATCTGTTTTTTTTTTTTTAGAATGTTATAGGATATAAAAATAATTTATCCTTACAAAAATGGTTTTGTTAGCGAAACTGTCATTTAAAATAAAACAGAATTTTGAGGAAATTGTCTCCTTTAATGGTTTGTCAGACAAACTGGAGAATATAGTACAGTAAGTGTTTCTTTCATTAAAAAGTAGATTACCTTGCTTTTAAAACCCTGCTTTAATCTACATACAGGAGACTGGATCTGAAAGCACCAGTAACATGAAATATAATTCAAGTTTAGTTTGATATTGTCAGAAAAATTAATTACTAGTAATGACTGCTGGCAGATATTTCCAGCTAAATGACATGTGATCTCATTTACTCAGGTAGTGATCAGAGAGCTCATATCCCATCCAGCTATAAAATCACAGGCTTTTAAATATGTGCTGATATGCAGGCAGTATTATTACATCAAATTTTAGGTAAGAGTGAGGTCAAAGCAATGGCAGTTTCCTGTTTCTAGAGAGACATGCTTTGTGTCTGCCCTCCAGCCACTATTACATCCTGCTGGGCCTCCAGATTAAATCGCATCACCCCTAGCCAACAGCAATCCACTGTTCCCTACCACAGACGCATAAGACATTAGAGATGATGCCTCGAGCAACCGCTAGATAACAAAGGCTCAAGTGAGCATGTGCCCAGACTGTGACCTTTCAGCTTTCTATATCCAATATATTCTCTTAGCAAACACAGTTCTCACAACACAACAATTAATATAGAGTATCAATAGCAATCTCAGTTAACAGATGTTAATGAATTAATAATTATTAGGGGCTTGCTAAATACCAAAGTAATTTTACAGAACATACCCTCGAAATGTGTCTAATGATTTTAAACGGCCTGATTTTGATTGGCTTTCGTCCACGCTGGCTCGATTTGTGGCCTCTTCCTAGACACCAAGCAAACAACAAATGTCAAAGGAACAAATATGGTATGTACAGTACTATATGAGAATACAGCAAACAACACAATAAAAAAACATCATAACTGAATCAGCACAGCATATTTCTGTAAAGAAAATAGAAGTTGTACAACATGACAGATATATTGGATAAACATTTGGGCAAATGTGCAAAAGCCTGCATATCTGTGGTCTAAACTGTTGTCTTTGTTATTATAGTGAACTAGATGAATATGTATGGTGAGCAAGAACAGTTTCTTTCATTTCACAAGGAGGATTTTCCTATTTCCCATATGGCTTTGTGCTGGCAGAGAGATCCATCACAAAGGAATTAGCACAAACATCTTCCTGCTCTGGCAGGATCTTTCAGTTGCTGAATGTAGTGCTACAGACCAGGCTAATCAAACTAGGAGTCAACCAAATCAAACTTAAGGTCATTCTATATTGAACAGACAAAATCAGAAGAGTCTTTAAATAATCTATTTGTCATCTGGTATTTTTTTCCCCTTTTGAATATACCTGCTAGTAGACAATAACTGTATTTTTACTCTGCATCTAATCAGTAGTGCTACACTACATGCATGTCTAACTTTAGTGTAATCACACTTACCCTTTCCATAGAGTGTTCAGCCCCACAGCAGCAAATGTGATTTTTGAGCCTTGATGTACAGCTACATCTATTATACATACAATATGTATCATACAATTTATTCCATTCAGTAAGTTAAGTTTTGCAAAATTCTCTAAGGTATCCAACCTTACTTTACATTCTTACATCCACACTTCATCAGACTCATAAATCTGGTATAATTAGGATAAAACATAAAAGTTTTTTTTTTAAAAATAACAACAGCAGGTACAATGACAATACATTTACTGTATATTTATGTTCCTTTAATTGATCCAATTTTAATAAATGTTATGGTGTTTAAACTCAGAAAATTACAAAAGTATTACCTGGACAGAAAAGGTACAGTGGCCCAAATGGAAGCCAAAAAGACAAGAACAAGAACGGCCACCCACAAAGCTGTAAAAATAAATACATAAATATGAATTGTATTAATAAAAACACAACATATAGACATCTAACTTTTAACATTAACATTCCAAGATTTTTATACAATGTCCAGTGCATGGATGAAAAATACCATGCATGTATTACATATTGTAAGTCATGAAGTATTTCTTTGGCATGCTTTTACTTTGCTTGAGTATTATTGAAATGTAATTGTATATAATATCACAATATCCTGACTATTTAATGTGCAAGATTCTGGTTTATTTGTCATTAAGTCTCTATTTAAATGTAAGCAAATCTGTGACATTCAGCATATTAACTCTTAACACAATGCATTTGATGTAAAATGTATCATAAAAGTTTGCACAGTCTCATGGAGGCCATGGCAGCATATTTGCACACTTTCATTACAGCAAGAAAAATATTAATTCCAGTAATTTTTGCTGGAATTCACGTAAACATTCTAAACATTCTACTTTTCACTCAAGTTGTTGTCAATAATATAATTTGATTTTAAAAAAAGAATGCAAAACAAAAATAAATCCCTAGATTTCACACTTTTGTCCCTATAGACATATTAATAGTTTAGCAGCTTGAAATAGAAAAAAGTCATGACAATAGAGTTGTGTATGATTAAAAGATCAATAAGCAATCAGACCATAATGGAAAACTTGAGGATGAGCACCACAAGACATCCCGCTTTAAAGCATAATATGAGGCATAATATTAATCTATTTTTAAGTTTTTATACTTTACTAACTTTACCTTGAGATAGTTTACATTAGCTAGAATTAAGTTGGTCTGATTTCTTTACAAATGGCAGGTTACATAGTATCAATTCTGGTAGCTAACATACAATATCTCGCCTAGACGAAAGTTAAAACTGAAGCTACTTCTGATTAATGCATTAACAAAATCTCTAGAATTTGTTCATTTACTTTGCTTAAGTACAATTAAAAGTAGCAATGTGCGTTCTTTCAAATGATTACATTTTGGCAATATATTTTTATTTGAGTAAGTAAGTGGTTTTGATATATTATATACTTTCACTTAAGTAAATTTTTTTCAGAACTTTTTCCATTCTTCAATTTTACTGCTAATAAACTACAAGTTAAACTTGTTATTAAAATTGAAATTTGTTAGATTCAACATTCATGGGAAGAAAACCTTTTTGAGCCTCAGCTTTTTACAGAGGTTGAAGAAATCCACACTCTCCCCACCTGTCCTAACAACCTTCTGCAGAGGGACAATAGAAAGCATCTGTCTCACTGTGTGTTACTGCACAGTCACCGACCTCAAAACCCTACAGTGGATTGTGAGAATGGTGGAAAACTCATCAGAGTCTCTCTACCCACCACCGACACCTCATACAACAACCACTACATCTGCAAAGTCATTAGCATTGTTGTTGACCCCCTCACCCCTTGCATGAGCTCTTTACCCTTATGCATCTGCCAAAAGGTACAGGACGTCAGGACGTCAGATTAATCACCTGCTTTCTCTTAATATTCACCTACTGTACCAGAAGGTTACAGTTTAAAACCCATGTTCTGTGTGTGTGTGTGTATATATATATACTCAGCAAAAAAAGAAACGTCCTCTGACTTTCAACTGTTTTTACTTTCAGTAAACTT
>JAQMYL010000038.1:13881315-13909730 GCA_030014365.1 Clarias pachynema
GAAGACTGTTTCATGGCACTGTATGTGACTGATAGAAATTAATAACCTAGTAAGCAGTGTAAGGATCTATCCAATGACAGAAACTTCAAAGCACTTTTGTAAATCATTCTGAATAAGATTATTTGCCAAATGCCTAAATTATACATTTCATAAAACTATGGGTGTCATTACTTTTTGCACAACAGTAATGACACAATACATATGCTGAGACATATAATGCATAGTCTTTTATTCGTCTCAACAATAAAACTCATCTTAACTCATCCCTTCACTGAATTAAATTGTGAGGAAATAAATAACGGTAAAATATTTGTTGCAATCCTCTTGGTTTGTGATGCTAGAACTATTGACTGGTTTTATTACAGAGCCTTCTAAAGTAGCTGGTTTCTGTTTACTGTTCTGAGGCTAGACTCAGGTTTCTTTCCATATACATTTCCTTCTCTCCACCAGATCAGGTTCTATGTCATCCTTACTTGTTCAGCAGATTCCACATACTGTACTGTGTAGTCAGACTGAACGGCAGACCTGTGTCTAAGCACTGCTAGATTATTTGATTTATTTTCCTTCTTTGTACCATATGATGTTTACTTCTAAGCCTGTTGGATTACAACTCCAAGGCTAGTGTTTAATCTGATCCCTTTTTGTAGACCGATGATTATTCATAAGAGGAGCATTAGAACGTTGGGACAACAACCATATCCAGACTGACAACATTTTAGTACGGTGGTTCTCAACCTTATTCCAGGAGGACCATTGCCATTTATTTTTTTCTCTGCTCTACTTCAATTAAGAAAAGGCTACTAATTAGTTGATACACTGTAAGCTGAGAAAGCACTAAAATGTGCAGAGCAGTGCTCCTCCAGGACTGGAACTGAGAACCCCTGTTCTTTTAAGAACTTGTGCTACTACATCAATTGTGTAACACACTTACAACACTTTGGCCATTTTATTCCAACATTAGCCCAATCATCCTATTTTACAGAAGAAGATTCCTCTGTGGGGAACGAGCTAGGTCAGTATATGGACCTAGCTCATTTGAGGATATAAAGAAGTCAAACCTTCTTTTCACTGCCAACCTTTTTTCCGCATGCCATTAATACAACCTAGTTTGTTGGGTGTTGAAAACAGTGACATGAAAACTGCCCTGGGTTCCAAGGTCAGACTTTGGGCCTGTTGCCAGTGAGGCCCTGGAGAGGAGAGCACAGGTTTAAAAAACAAAATCTGCAGGGCCAGATAAATTATCCATGCAACACTTTACGGTCACCACAAATTGCCAATATGCAAAAGTCTGCAAAGATTCTGTTTGCCTCACACAAATCCTAGGCAGAGAGAGTCATGCCCTCAGGCCCATAGCAGGTGCTTGACCCCCTCCCCGGGCCCTTCATGACAGACATGATTATAAATATACACCATATTCCCCCAAAGAAAATAAAAATTTATATCTGCATCAGGAGACATTTCAACTACTGCATGGCTTGTTATGCATATACTGTACTGTACATACAGAAGCAGAAGATAATAAGACCAATATTGCTATAAACTCAATCAACACAGCGTAATCAAAGACAGGCTATTTCGGATCACTCTGTACTATATTACACAGGGTAATACTGATGCAGGGTAACTGAAGCAAACTGGCAGTTATAAAGTCTGTTTCAAATTGAAATATCAGTTGGTTTATGTTATACTGTTAATCTTTCACTTCCATATACTCTTTTAAAACATTTAGTGTACACATTAAATAATTTTAACTAAATAAAACCAAATTAGTTAATATAGTTAAATTAAATTCACACCAGAATATGCATACTACTATAGAATATGCATGCAAACTTCTATCCCTCACATAATTAGAAAATACTCAGCCACAGGTTCATCTTTTGTTGACGCCCAACGTGCCAGTCACGTGACCAGAGTGCTTAAAATTAATATATTAATAAACAAACTGTAATATAATACATTATAATGCATTTCATGAAATCGTTTTATTTTATTGCATTACTTTTTTAAGCTTCAACTATAACCTGACATATAATTATTAATTTCTACAGGAATTTCTACACATAAATAAGTCCCAATTGAATTTCCACGCCCTAAAAACAGGTTGATAAACTGAAATCAACGTGCTGAACGATAATTATAATCTGCATGGAGAGCGCCCCTAGCGGTCAGAGGTAATACCATACAGATCAACACTTTACAATGATTATAATTTCAACGAGAAAGAAAAACGGACGCTCAGTTAACGACGTTAATTGTTGTTGTTGTTGTTGGTTTTTTTTTTAAGAAAGAATATAAATTTAATGAAAGCGTTAACACGGTAATTTTTCCAGCCCTAATGAATGTACAGGAAATGTTTTAATTGTAACTATTTTAGACTCAGTGTAGTGCCATATTTCTACCGCTGGGGGGCAATGACCCTCTGTCTCCCCGCAAACTCCAACCTCTGCTGTTAATTAGCTGGTTAATTAAATCGTGTGCTGGGCAGAAAATAATTTAATTTCTATTTAATAGCACACGTATTGTACTGCATTAATTTATTTTACGAAATAAAGGCTTATACACCGGGAAGAAAAGAAAAAATAACAAAAACTTACACTGGGTTGCAGGCTAAAAAGGCTCTCTCTCTCTCTTTGGTCAGACTTCATTGACGCATTGGAGCAGAGTTTAGCAGCGTTTCAGAAGAGATCAGATCATCACGTGCCTGAGAACTGTTTACTGTAAATTTAGATTTAACTGTTTTTACTGTAAATATGTTTGTTCTCATGCCAGTAAAATGAATGATTATACTCAGGATGACATTAAATTGACTTAATACTATGTACTACTACTACATTGAAAAATCTATAGCAGGTGATTTTAACTGAACATGCAATCAATTTTAAATTACTAAACAAAACAAAAGTTCTTATTCAACTTCAATCATTTTATTTTAACAAATGGCATTCAAAAATTATGGGAATGCTTAATTAATTGTACCCTTGAAATTAATTTCTACCAATGATTAATTACACTAACTATCTGTTGCAGCCTGAGTGAAAGTAGATCAGTAGCCTATAGTCTGTTGTACTGAGACCATCTCATAACGTTATATATAATAATTGCTTCTAAATTTTCTGAATTGCCTCAATTGCCTGTTACTTAATTTATGCCTACAGTGGGCTACAAAGATATCTACTGTAACTTCTAACACAAGGCTGATTCACAAATCCCTCCCTAACTCTTAATCAAGGGCAATACTTGGTGTGTGGAAAAAGTGATTATATACTCTACATATTGGAATATCTTTAACACGATTTAGGATTTAACCCTGCAGCCCAGAAGTTAACTAAGCTGATAGTCTGAAGCGGAATAAGTGGAAAGATAAAGAGAAATTTACAAGATTTACAGGGCTGTCCACCACTTTCATGTGGTGAGTATTCTCCTCACATTTTGAATACATAGTACCGGTATGAATTTAAAACTACTTTCAAACCTGTTATTTACACTGTTGTTTGCCAGCTCCACCAGCAGTTAGTTCTGCTAGTTGCGGAAAGATATCTGTTGGCAGACCAAAATGAACAAACAAATCATAATTGATATTGATAATAAATGATGTTTGTGGAACTGTTGTATGAAGGCAAAATTACACTCAAGGTCATGTTGTTGTGGTGGATATCATCAGGGAATTGATGCCTTTGGCACTCAGGTTGCACCATCGAGCCTACAGCCGTATCACAACCATGCTGATAACCAGCACAACAGCACGACCTTTTTCTGTGATATTGTTTAAGTAGATCTCAGCTGAAAAACATTGTATTAATTTCATGGACATGGCCCCTTCTTGAAATTGTACAAGAATGAAAAAATGAGATTTGAATTTTACTAGACTAAAATGCCTATTTCCAAGAACATTGTATATTGTCTCCAAACATCTTTCAGTGCAGTAACTAAAATTCCTGTTAGCTTTCTGGTGTCTGCATATAGAAAACTAGCAAAGCAGTTAACTAGCAAAAATACATAGCCTGGTGTGTCTTTACTACTACATGGACTTCATGATATACAAAGAATACAGTAAAATACATAAGACCATACACCACGGGTACCAAGAATGTTAGCAAGCATGGTAGCAAGAAGAAAAGGGAGCCAGTTTCATTTTTAAAGCAGCCCGTACCAAGAGGAATCATAAATTAAAGTTATGTGAGCTTTAATGTCTACTTATTTCATATTTTACTTAATTTACATGTCTTTTCTAATTTTTTGATTGTTTTATGTGAGAATAAATATTATAGTGTTGGAAATTGGTAATATTGGTAATATTGGTAATATTGTGGGGGGCTGGAATGGATTGTCTGCATTTACATTATTTTCTATGGGAAAATGCATTTCACAATGCAAAATTTCATCTTAAGAACTTGCCTCCGGAATGGATAAATTTTGTATGCCAAGGTATCACTGTAAAATAGATATTGATTCATGGCGCAGTGCTAGCTTTGCTTATCTAGCTAGACGATCACTAGCTAGCCTAGGTAAGTAATCTTACTGCCAAGTAACCAATGTATATCAAATGTTTGAAACCCAAAATTGACTCAAAACATTAAATATGTAAAAATTACTCTAAGGGATGCCTTGCATGTTCTCCACAACTTTTCTTCATAGCCCCGGCATCCTGTGTCATATAGCGTCTCAAGAAGTCTTATAATATTTAGTTACTTGTACTTAATTTTAGTGAACATTGGCATTTCCTAAATGGATTGCCAATATTTTTGCAAGATCTATATAAATATAAGAAAGGTTTTGTCTGAGCATGGTCAAAACTCATTCTTTTAATGATATATTTACTCTTGGAGGACCCGAAGTCTCAGGAAAATTTTTTTCTGTATGTCTGTCTGTCCTGTCAGATTTTGTCACAGCATCATGATGGGTGCATCCCTTCATACCCTGATGCATCCATCACTCCGGAATAGGTTCAATCTGAGCTCATCAGACCACATGACCATTGCTCCAAAGTCCAATCTTTAGTCTCCCTAGCAAATTGAAGCTTTTTTTTCCCTGAGAAGTGTCACTAACAAGTGGTTTAATTATGGCCACATTGCTGTTTAGTCCCAATCCTGTGGGTTCTCATCACATTATGTGTGTATGGAAATGTTTTTACTTTAAACTATTAAACTCAGATGTGTTTCTTACTTTTGATTTCATACCATGCAACTTGAACAAGTGTTTTTTTTCTAACCACAACTTTCCACCAAGTTGACGCTTTAGCACTATATTTGCAAGGTTTAATAATGTGTTGAAATTACAGTTCCAGTAATTTCAAATCGCCTTAGTCGTTTTCTTTGTTTGATGCAACCTAATAATTTGACCCTTCGGAAATAGTGACTTTGACCAGGCAGTGTAGTTTGGGGCAAGTGTGTGATGATTATAATAGGAGACTTATGCAGGATGATAACTGGTGATGAGGCTTTCGTTGGCTTGGCATACTTCTTGTAGTCTCACCTAAAGATACATGGTGTAGTGGGAAAGGTACTGACAAACTCATCTACATGAGTATTTTCATTAGTTGATGTTTAGTAAATTCTTGTTTATTATTACTTTTGTTAGTTTTAATTTTTTTTTTCCTTTAATGGACATGTATCAACAAACCAATAAAAAAAAAGACTAATGAAACTGTTTAGGACAAAGTAGAAAAAATGTAAATACTTTGACTATAGTGACAGATTAAACTAAAGTGTATCCTGTAACTATAGCATCACAGTTCTCTTAAATCTTATAATCAGTTAGTCAGGCTATTTAACTGGTGAAAAGTAGCCACTCTGCTGTTTAGTATCATGGTGTGTACCACATTGAACAAGAAAGCAAAGGAGGGAGTTGTCTAAGGGGATTAGAAATTTATTAACAAGCATGTTAAAGGTAATGATAATAAGACCATCTCCAAGAGCCTTAATATACTTGTGACAACAGTTTACCTCCTGTGGCCACAAAAGGAAATGTGATGTCAGATTGAACAGAAGGATAATACCAACCCTAACCAAACTGCCAAGGTCAACTTCAAGAGAGATTCAAAGTGAACTCTAATGTCAAGGTACTTTACATCAGTGTTGGATCATACCATCCATTACTGAGCAAAAGTGGATTTAATAGAAGATTACCAAGGAGAACTCTACTATTGAAGGCAAATCATAAAAATAAAAAAAATTGGAATTTGTCAAAAGCACAATTCATCTGTGCTTTGGACAGATTAGACAAAGATGGAGGTTTTTGGCAAGTCACATCAGCTGAATGTTCACAGCTGCAAAAATGAAGCTTTTAAAGAAAAGAACATTGTACTGTATGATATATGGAGGAGGCTTGGGGCTACTACTGGGGGTAATGTACAGCACATGGTGTATTGAATCTGTGCAAGGTATAACAAAATCTCAAGAACGTTCAAGGCGTTCTTGAGCAAAACATACTGCCCAGTATCAGAAATCTCACTCTCAGTTATACAGTAGGTCATGGGTCCTCCAACTGGATCATGACCAAAAACACAGTTAAAAAACACCAAAGAAAGGTTAAGAACACAACATTTGAATATTCTGAAGTGGCCTTCTTTGAGCCCTCCTCTAAATCCTATCAAACATTTGTTAAGACTTAAACATGCAGTCTGGGGAAGACACCCTTCAAACCTGAGACAGCTGGAGCAGTTTGGTCATGATGACTGGGCCAAACTACCTGACACCTTGACAGGTGCAGAAGTCTCATTAAGAGCTCCAGAAATCACTTGATGGCAGTAATTTCCTCAGAAGTTTAAAGCAGCAAAAAAAAAAAAAAAAAAGACAACATTTTATTTTAGTGGGTCTTAAGTTGTCACATTCATTTTCCCACTGCTAATAAAGGCTGGTAACCTGAAAAGTAATATGAAATAAAGGTTGACAATTATAGCCTTTTCTTAAGATCTATTCTTTCATAAGATTAAAATGTATATACTAATAATAATAATAATAATAATAATAATAATAATAATAATAATTATTATTATTATTATTATTATTATTATATTATCTTCAAAGACAACAGTGATTATTGTATCAATTGTTTATTTGGTTATATTCCCGAACAAACATTTAAAGCTAAACGTGAAATACATAATTAAACAAAGGAAATTAATGATTTTAGTGAATTGCTTTAAAGGTTCGCCGGTGGTGTATTCCGTTGCCCTCCTGTGCTCCCTGTTCATGCTGTAGCATAACATTTGTAAATGAAAAACAAATCCTAATAAGCACATAAATATTTTGAAAATACAAATTAATTAGAGGGACTATGTGCTGCTCAAATGGGGCCCGATGTGGTAACTCCTTGGTTTGAATAAACAATCATTCGCAACGTTAAAGCTTGATTAATCTGTGGAGCCCCAAGTGCTTAACCGAAACAGAGGTTTACCAAAGTGCTCTTAGCTATTCACTTATAATTGGTGTATTCGGGCATCACAAGCATATGCGTTATAGTACAATAGACCGACTCTAAAAGGAACCTCGACAGCACATTAAACTAGCATTAGTTCTTCCAAGAAGTGTACTCAAGGTCATTCTGATCTCGATGCGCACACCTTTCCAAAAGCGCACACGTCTCCAAAAGCGCACGTTTTAGCTCACAAAAGAGTTGACATTGTTTGAGTTTTTGTACAAGTGGTGTACATATGGCATCCGGGTTGCAATTAAATGTTTTAAGTTGTGTGTTTTTTTTCCTCCAGAGCGAAGTTTCCTTTTCTTCTTTATAGACAGCCTGAACAAGAGGGAAGATTTCAATAGCTTGTCTGCCAGTTTAGGACAAATGGATGGCAAAAAGCTGGTCAGCGAGTTTTCAGTCTTTCATTGGCCTCTTCATTGGTCTCCTTCAAACAAAAGCTGAGGATGAAAATAAAGCCCCACCTGGTACTTCTGTTTGCTAAAATAATAATAAATAGATTTAATATAGAATTACAACAGATTGCAAAGTGGAGTAGTTGAGGAAGTATTAATCAAGGAGCGGAGGGCAGGTATCACCTGCTCTCGAGTAAGTCTCGTTTATTGTTAAATATTGTTAAATCTCGTTTGGACCAACTCTTTGCCGATATCTCTGATTTCCACAGCAACTGCTCGCCTATGTTTGCCCATACTTTGCATAACAAGCAGGATATTACACGACACTGATAAAAAAAAAATCGGACGAGAAATCTGACAGCCCCAAACTCACACCTGTCTGCGTTATCCGAACATGGATCTGGCATCAATATTTGTAAAGGGGTGAGATTTGGTTTACTTTGGATTATTTCAAGGCTTTTTATAACAGCATGGCAACATCTCCTATCTCCCTGACTTATTTGTCTAGTTTATTGAAAGCATATGGTTATCAGATACCCTACAAAATACATATTTAGTTAGACTGTAGATGAGTGCTTTTGCGGTGATGTCGTCTACAATGGCAAATATTTTTTGTCCACAGTAACACATTCACCTCTCTCCAATAAACTAAGATTTATCAGGACTTGTAGGAGAGAGTAAAGTTAGGCCAATCATTCACATTTAAGTGTCTTTTATCCTCAACTGCGAATAGAAACAAATTGCGCACTGGCTTTGGTAAACAATTTGGAGCAATTTGGAGACCACACAGCGCACGCCAATTTCTACAACCCAGTTAAAAGTAAAGTATTTAATATGTTAACCAGCAATGGCATGGATGATGGGCACAATATATTTTAAAACATTTCCACAAAAATATGTTCTATAACTTTTTAATTTCGTGTAAAATAGACGACGCGCATAATGAAATTGTATTTTGCGCACGACTGCCATAAACCTTAATATATATTTTGAACTTGGTTAATCTAAAAAAAACTATTTTTTGTTAATCTATTCTTAAAGTAGATAAATTTCCATTAGTAGCTAGTTAATTATATCTTAATATATATATATAGATAATAACGTATCCTAAAGCAAAAGTGCAAAACAACGTAGGTTTCCGTTGCGCACTGATTTGGAGACTATTATGGTTAGATATTATAATGAACCTAAAACCAGCTTATCATATATATCATATGATATTTATTGAACACAAATATATAATATTAAAAAACAGGTGTCACTATGCAAAAAAGAGAGTCATTATTGTTGGTCATTTTCTAAATAAAGGTATTTACAATTTGCAACTTAAATTACGCAAACCTCTGGGTCGGAAAGGACTGCGGTCCAAAAATACTGCCTAATAATAATAATAATAATAATAATAGCCTAATAATAGCTGGTAGACTAAAACAAGAAACTGCACGCGCAAGATTCATTGGTCAGTCGGTCTCTACACGCTATCCACACGTGCAGATTGGATAAACGGTGCACAAATGAAAGAGCGGCGCGTCACGTCCCTATTGTCCACGTGCGTTTATATACAGAGGTCCATCACTCAGTCCAGTAAGTGTCCACGCGCAAAAGTGAAAACAAACTTTGTTAAAGAGGACAAGCTTCTCCTAATAAGGTAAGACGGAGCTGTATTTGAAAAGATTTTATGTTAAGATGAAAATGATTTTATTTTATCCCATTTTATTTTAAGTGCATTTTTCTTCCTGCGTATTGACGCACACTTTTAATTTTACAGCCTGTTCCCCAAGTCGATGCGCGCGCGTCAGTGGAAAGATCCAGAGCAGTGTCACTGAACAGAGGTTCAACTTCACGTCCTTTAAGCATGACCAAACACAGAGCAGGCATCACGACCCTCAGTGAACCTGACCAGGAGGAGAGCGCACCGAGGAACTGCACATATCCCCTCATGTCATGCAGAAGAAAATCAGTAAAAAGTCACCTGAAGGCAAAGCTATTAACGTGTGGAAACCGCAGGGCGAAAGCGAACGACAGAGAAAGGCATCGCATGCACAACTTAAATTCCGCCCTAGACGCACTGAGGAAAGTTCTCCCTACTTTCCCCGATGACGCCAAGCTGACAAAAATAGAGACCTTACGATTCGCGCACAATTATATCTGGGCACTGACGGAAACGCTCAGAATTACCGAGCACTTGGGATACACACAGGGTTTGGAGATTAATGATGAACATCCACATGCATGCGGCTCCGTCAGTTCACGCTGCAGCTCGGACAGCAGCTCTGCAGCCAGCTGGAGCGGAGCACAAACTTACTACACAGATCTACTACTGGAAGAATTTGACTGCACTTTTATACAACATCTGACATTTGGATGTAACAAAGATGATGCTGTCATGAGCAGAGGATCGTTTTTCACATGCACAGAGCGCCAACAGTAGTAGCTGTAGTTTGTGAAACTTTGGTGAAAGTTTTTCAACCTTAAAATGAACTTTTCTTCAGCATTGATTTCAAGATGCGTGATGCACATTTCATTGTGTTTATTTTTGTAATAAGAAAACGGACCCATCCAAATATGTCTGGAACATTTTTTGCAAGCATTAGATTTGTACACATTTTCTGTTCACATTCCAATAAATTGAGATGAAATAATAAAGTTGTACTATGTTAATTGATGTACAGAAAGGTTTAACTGTAATCTTTTATTACAATCATACATACAAATATAACATTATCTTTTCTGCATATATAGTAGCAATAGC
Organism: Clarias pachynema; assembly: GCA_030014365.1. Lineage (NCBI taxonomy): Eukaryota > Metazoa > Chordata > Actinopteri > Siluriformes > Clariidae > Clarias > Clarias pachynema. The sequence goes on from JAQMYL010000038.1 coordinate 13,891,885, forward strand.
TTAGTACTACAGTGTAGCATGCAGTGACCAAGATAAATACACAACACAGTGTGTCCCCATGCATCATTACCCTACACTATTTGAACTTGATTAGAGGAAATTGAAGCTACCATTTGCTTCATGCGCAACAAGCAACAGTGGTGTCATTCACTACCTGCATGCTCAGTACTGCTTAATGTCTGTGACAAAAGAAGACAAGCTTTCCCCAAATATCCAAGTATTCTGTGTTTAAATGCAATTTACTTAATAAGTGTGTAGTGATACTGACTTTGTCAATGCTGAATTGTTTAATACATTGGATTTTTATCATGATTGACACTGTGATGGAACTTGCAATAGTGGAGTTGGGCAGGACACCCCTGGGAGCCTGTCCTGTCGTGGGAGTCTATCCCAGGAGACCTAGGGCATGAGGCGGTATAAACCCTAGAGTGGGTGCCAATCCATAGCAGGGCACACATACACACACACCAATTCACACAGTGCAGGCAATTTGGGAATGCCAATTAGCCTAATCTGCATGTCTTTGAACTGTGGGAGGAAACTATAGTACCAGGAGGAAATCCACCAAGCACAGGGAGAACACAGAACCCTATGCACACAGACCCTGGAGGTGCAAGGTGACAGTGCTAATCATTAGCACTAATCAGGGAATCTAACCCTGGAGGTGCAAGGTGACGGTGCTAACCACTAAGCCACAATAAATTAATTCTGCAATCACATCCAATCTTATTTTTTCCACAATAATTCAAGGAATTACAAAGTATACATTTCTTTCGGAGAGGTAATTAAGCCATCTACTACAGAGGTATTTTTTACAACATTTAATTAGAGACAATCAATTTTATTTAAGCAGAATTTCAGTGGGTCAATTACATACATACACTAAGTCATTTTAAACGGAATCTGGAAGATTTTCCGAAAATAATGTAATGACTTTTCTAACCTTCTGATAGTCTGGTTGTCATAATTCCAGTATTATTGGGGAGTGGGCTCAGAGGTTAAGGCTACAGTATATATTAATTATTGGTAGTTTAGGGGTTCAAGCCCCAGCACTGCCAGCTGGCCACTGTTGAGCCCTTGAGCAAGGCCTTTCCGGATATGTGATGTATCCTGGCTGACCTTGTGCTCTGACCCAAGCTTCCTAACTGGGATATGCAAAAAATAATTTCACTGCTCTGTAAAGTACATGTGACAAATAAGTGAATCTTAATCTTATTGGGAGTGTACCTCTGACTATTTTTAGAGCCAATGTCTTTTTGTCCTTGATTTCCCGTGGGAAAATCCATACAACTCAAACAAGATCTCAGAAAAAAAAGTCTGGTGCAATTTCCAAACAATTGAAGGTATTACATAAATTTGTACAAACAATTGTATGCAAACATAAAAATCTTGAGACCACACAGACGCTTGATTATCCAAGAAGGAGGTACAAACGAGCTAAAAGGGACGAATGAACTGTAGTCCAAAAGATTCAACTGAATGGCAAGTCAACAACTGGTAAAGGAATTGGAGACATCAGGTGCCAAAGTATATACATCCAACACAAAGAAAGACCTACACTGTCATGGCCTAAAGACACTTAAAAAATCAAACAGTCATTTGTATATTGACAGTAGAATTATTGTGAAAATGTTTGTGAATGGCTGTCCTGAACATTTGAGACATGGTAAGGAAAATTAAAATGCCACCAAATACTAACAAACAGTATGTAAAGATTTGACGTGAATATAGTGTCAAAATCTGATATAGTAAAGAAAAATTTAAATAAATCTGACACCCCTGAGTGGTAACAGTTATAAAATGACCATTTATGGAAATAAATTAGGTACTATGATTGACTCTTCATGGGAATATATGGTAGAATAAAATGTGTTTGAATTTCTTTATTCTAGGTGTCTATAAACACTGATCCATAACTCAGTGCCTTAACACCCTGAACTACAAAATGGTTGAAGTGACAATAAAGCCTCCTTTACTTTACTCAAGTAGGCTTTTATTGTCATTTCAACCATGTACAGTTCTGTACACAGTGAAATGAAACAACATTACTCCTGGACCAAGGTGGTATATATAAAACATAGATTTACAACATAAAAGTAACAAAATTAACTAGCTAACTTAGACACCTAATTAGCTGACTAGCTTAGACAAAACAGTTTAACACTATAAATTAACAAATAACTATGAGTACTATGCAAAAGACAACAGAAAGGGCACATGCAAATGTGCAAACAAGAGTGACAACACGACAACAACATGACACAATCCAATACTCTGTGGTAATGAGGTAATGAGTTGAGGTCGCGAGATGAGAAACAGTAAACATTTCTTGTAAGTAGCAGTGAAGATAGAAGAGTGAAATTGCCAGATGGTTGTTGAGTTCATCTGTGTGTGAAGAATGAAAGGCAATCCTTATGTTTTATGTTCCATTATTTTTAAGCCACCCAAAATAGGGTGTGTTTATGAAAATGGTTGTAAGCCCAAAATGGTTGATGACAAACACCTTGAATTAAAGTCTTGAAAGACTTGACTTTGCTCAAATCTTATATCATTTCAAATTTAATGTAGTGGTGAATAGAGGCCAAATGGCAAAAAATATATTTCTTTCAAAATCTATGGACTTACCTGGATGTACAATATTTCAACAAAATATTTGTAAGTAATTTTACCTAGAAAATGTGTTGCATGTACACAACATACACAAGGTCAAGGCAAAGTGGTATCTAAGGACCAGACAGTCACAGCAGGGTCAGAGAGTTTGACAACAGTTACGTAACATCATGTTTAACCTGTAGAACAGGATAAAACGCTAGTGACAGGGGCATCACAGTCACTCTCAGGACCTGTCCCAATCTCACAGAAATGTTATGTATGTCACTTTTTGTCACGGAAAAAAGTAAAACATTCATCAATATGTTGATCTATTAGGAAAATTTATATTTTAGGTACTATGGTATATCTTTCACCATAACACACCCATCTTAAAAATCAAAAGACTCAAGAGTTATATGTAGAACCCTATAACAGAAGTTTTTTGTTAATTATCCAGTAAATCTTAAAAAAAAACTTTTATACCATTTACCAAGTTTAAAAAAATGTTATTTACGGTACAGTTTTACAAAAATATGTGCCAATCACTGTCCTCAACACATATTTGGTAGTTCTAAACTACCATATTTGTTCCGCTGACATGTTTTAAGTTTTTTAATTAAAATGCAAGTGCAGAAAATTGAATATTTTTTCTCTTCTTAATTTCAATTCAAATGTATATTTGGCACACTAACATGAAGTTATATAAATGAAAGTTTAAGTCAGGCATTATGTAATTACTATATTTAGTTTTTCATCAGAATAAGATAATGACTGAGGCTAATTAGGCTAATTTGGTTAACAGATAGAATCAGGAGTTTAACTGCACCATCACTTCCAAAAGTAGTACAGTATTACACTCACTTTACCCATATTCTTTGCAGGTTCATAACCATTGAAAAGAAAATAGCATAGCTTTAGCCCTGTAACGCATTAATGTAATTTCAATCCTTTAAAACTTTCTTTATTTAAGCATGGAGATTAAAACTATAAAAATTAAGATAAATTATGTAATCTTTTTATAATTGAATCCATAACTATTTATTTAAAATTGAACCTAAATATGATTGTGTTTGTTACAAAAATATATAGAGAGACGTTTTGCATGGTAGCATGATAATTAGCACTTTTGTTACTTATCCAACATTATACTTATTGCCTTTTAGAATGTTATTTATGGTATTTGACTTAACATGTTTAAGCTTATGTTTCTCCAGAAGCAGAATATTAATTAGCAACAAGCAAACAAACTAATAACTAAAGAAAATAGAAATAATCTTCAAAGTCAGATGTGTTTGGCCACTAGATGGCAGGTTACCACTCCTTTAAAACCTTTGTGTCAAAACTTGTTAATGAAATAAATGCTTTATTGTTCAGACCAAACAAGCCCCCACATGATATTTACCCCTAGATGTGCACAGGGCTGAATTTAGTTTCATGTGAATTTGCATGTTTTGTAATGAGAAAGAGTTGAAATACACTCTTTTTCTCACACACCTTCACAGAGAGAGAGAGTACAGAGTTATTTCTCTTGTGCATAATACTGAGTCACTGTACTGAGTCATTTCTCTTTCTCTCTGTCTCTTTCTCTGCTCTTTTTTTTAAACAGACAGTAAACATCTGCTGCCGAGGCTCTTGCCTCTATAGCATACAAGTAAGGTAATTGTGACCATGTCTGCGAAACCTACTTAAAGATTTTTTTGTGATTCAATGTTTTCTACATAAAATCATATATAGAATGATTTTCTGTAGAAAACACTCATCTTCTATACTACTTTATCCTGTATACAGGGTCGTGGCCAATTCATCACAGGGAAGACACACATACACACATCATTCACACACTACATGCAGTGTGGGAAATTAACTAATATGCATTGTCTTTGGAATGTGGGAGGACACCAGAGTACCAGAGGAAACCTACCAAGCACAGGGAGAACATGCAAACCCCATGCACACAGACCCAAGCTGGGAATCAAACCCAAACCCTGGAGGTGCAAGGCAACAGTCCTAACCACTAAGTCACCTATAGTATGTAGTGGTGTATGTTTTGTGAGGTTGATGCTTGAGTGATCTGAAACATATTATTACCCTAGGTATATTAGACACTTTCACATCAATAAAAACGGCCATATTCTGAAAAACAGGCCAATGTGGAAAGTACAATCAAAAAGCTTCCAGGTCTTACCAGATATGCTGTCAATCACATCATATTTTGAGTTGGATGGCAAACCTCCAGTCAAAAATATTCTTGATGACAAACATAAAAGGGACCAAGGTTCACAGATTTAAATAAATAAATATATAAGAATGATATAGTCCTGACCCTTTTGTAGACTATCTTAGACTTCTAATTCTAGCAGGAATGTGATGCAACAGCAAGTTTTTCAAACGCTGATACTGGTAGGGCAATATTTCCAACAACAGTGACCTGTAAGACTTTTCATTCCCCTGACCATAACCATAGCCATATGGGCATTTAGGGATAAAAATTTTCAGCAATCTCACCCTATACTTATCTGATGGTGAATGTTATGCTGTTTTTAGGGAAAACGAAGCTACTTTCGCCTGTGTGCGCCCAACAAGTTTGCAAAATTTGCAAAATGCAAAAGGGAGCTATGTAAATGAAGAGGGTAGATTTACACTCAAAAATATCCAGGGAACACTCATGTGAGGAAAAAAAATCCCTAGATATAAGAGTAATCTGGAATTTGAACGCTGGTGAAAATATATTATGTGGTTAAAATATGACGTGACATTGCATGTCACTATTGGTGAGGAACTGTTATAAAGGAACGCGGAGTTCTGTAAGAAAAAAAAAAAGCCAGAAAGTTCAAAAGCACTCACTGGAATGGTGGCCAAGAATGTAACTTTACCTGTATTTGCTTTCACGGACCCCATGCACCTGTGTCCTACTGCCTGCAGAACAACAATGCTCTTAACTAGCAATTGTTACTAACAGGAAAGACACAAAACAGACAGTTTATACAAGTCACTGCCACTACATGTTGCTGCTGACAAAAGACTTGCACCATAGTGTTTTTTTTTTTGTTTTTTTTCAGCATACAGTAATTGTGTTAAGCACCGAAAAAGTTCTCATTTGATTTGAAATTTACAATGATCAGTACAAAGCCAACCTGGACTGGATAATAATTTTTTTTTTGGAGCAGCTTGGTCAGACACGTGACTTTTTAGTCTTTTCAGAGTCTTTCCAGAACACACTGTCAGGGAGACGCAGAGTTTTTAGTGAAAGAACTATGCCTTTTTTTCCCACATACAGCCCATGTGACATGAAATATTATATCTTCTTCTATAATACAAGAATATGTGATAAGTTATGCCCTAAAGTGATGCACATATACAGCAACAGCAGTCAGACAGACTGTGTCAGAGTATGCATGGTTGCTATTAAAGTTTGCAGTGTGTGTGCCAGAAAACATTCCCCACACCAGCCTGAACTGTTGAGACACAATTTGTTTTATTTTATGCATCGTGCTGCGAGTTAAAATGACTTATGTGGAAGGTAAACCGAGTGACATTAAAGGAATGTATACGATTCAGTCATATTTATTACAACGGTTGCAGAAAAGCTATTGGAAGCAATAGGACATGATATATGATTTGAAATAAAAAGACCTGAAGAAACCAACCTAGATATTATGAAATGATCTGGTATTATTGTTTATAGATGGAAGCTCAAGGGAAGGTTAAGACATTGAGATTTTTCACTTTTCCAGAGAGATGAAATCATTGGTCTGTAAATCTTTGATGATCTGTTACAGTAAAAGTGCCAGAAACGTCAGAGTTTACCACTGTAATGCAGTCACACTTTCCTTTATATGTAAGTGCAAATTTTATTAATTGTGGAACCTTGTTGTTTTTCATATTAGAATTTTTGCAAGAATTTGAATAGAAGCATAGCAGCATATGTGCTTATAGTATGTGCTTATGTTCCATTTCCCCACATATGGAATGTCTACGAAACTGGAATGTAGGATCACTTCATGAGGATAGTTTCATTGATATGCTGAGTAAGCAAATAGTCGAATGGACAATCTCACTTGAACCGTTTACCTTTTCAAAACACTGACAGGATGCAGCAAAAAAACATCCTCATGAAGTGTTTACAATTTGTACAAAAATTCCTCAAAACAGGGAAATGTGCAGTTTTTAGGCATCACCAGAGAATCATCTATTTTGGAAAGACAGTGACTACATCATAACCCTCAGGAGGTGTCACTCGTTCACGTGCATGCTTCTCACAGTAAATCTTGTCCCCGACGAAAAAGTGTCCTTTCTGTTTCAGATTTGTACCGCAGTCAGTGCAGACGTAGCACTCGGGGTGCCGGAACTTGTCGCGCAGTTTGACAAACATGCCCCTGTATTCAAGCAAAAAGATTAGAAACAGAAAGAATATAAACAAATAGTATAATTCAACCTTTACATGCTACCACTTCATGCATGCTTTTTAGATATCAAACAAAATACTGCACTGAAAGTAGAACTATATATCTTGACAATTAACCCATATTGGAAACTGATTGATAAAAAGCTGTGGAAAGTTCCACAACCTCCCATTAGGGGGCATTATGCATATGTGACTTTTTATTTTTAACAAAAAGTATTCTTCATTAATAATCCTTAGATTCTAAAAGATATACTTACACAATCCCAGAGCCACATTTGTCACAGACGGAGAGTTTCTCAGTACTGCCCACAGAAGTTGCAATTTTGGTAGTGGGTGCTTTCACACTTCTAAACCCTGAAGGTTTGTCAACATCACCTATTCAAAGATTCAGAATAGAAACGCAGTCACAAAAACTAGCCTTCCCAAAATAGTTGTATGTGGCATACAGAGCATGTGAACACGAAATCACATGAATCACTTGATGTGTGCAAAGTGGTTCTACATGGTTGGAAAGGTACCATACCAGTCTCGAGGATCTCCTGGAGGACTTTAAATGATGCAGACTGACGTGGAGGCTCACATGATTCCTGGTTCTCAGTCAGCATTTTATAGACCTCTGAGTCAGCAGCAATTGATGGTATTGGCTGGACGGGTTTAGAGATATCTGGACTGAAATGGAGAAAAAAAAAACAACAACAACTGTCAAATAGCAATTAAAAACACACAAGTCAAACATTTATACAAAAATTGTTCCAATTTCAAATGACAAACGGATTAAACAATAAATGCAATAAACATTTTTTACACAATAAAAACGTTTCCACTAAATGAATTAGAATCAAAAACACGATTACTGAGACTTAAATCTGGGAAATTCTTACTTTTTGCTTGGTTCACTGGATGTCACAGTGGTCTTGGCACCACTAACAGCGCAGTTAAAGTCCTTGATGTTATCGGAAGAGTACAGACCCGCTGGATTATTATAATGGCTCGTTACCACCTTGGAACCAGGTGAATTGAATGGGAGAGCACTCCTGTTGTGAGCAGAACCTATTTGTTTCACTTCCTATAAACAGTGAGGGAAGAGATCAGAGTGTCACAAGAGAAAGTATAACCAACATAAATTGAATGCATTAGAAACCAGATTCCAACGAGAGAGAGAGAGAGAGGAAAAAAGGCTCAGTACAGCTACTTATCAATCCAAAAAACAAAAACAAACAAACCAGGAAACAAAATAACACCAGCATAATAAAGATATGAAATTACAAATAAAGGTAAAAAGTGCATTATCTCATGCTTTCTGATAGAAAAAAGAAAATGCAGCTCTATTTAACATTTGTCTGGACACACAACTACAAGATGGTAAAATGTCTATGCATTCTGCAATATGTCAATAATCCAAAACATAGAAATAAGAAAATCCTTTTTTTTTATATATTTTTTTTTTATAAAGATTTGATAGTTAAGAAGTATCCAAAAGACCAGAATAGAGAAAGACTTATTCGAGAATATATTTGCCTTTCATTATTACTACCTTAACACACACTATATATCCATTTTGGTTGTGTTTATTAATGGTACATCTGGGAAACAAACACTAAATGTCTCTAGCAGCTCTGGATTAAATATGTCTTGATTTTCCTACCCTCAACTTCTACACACACAAAAAAAATAAAATAAATAAAAAAAAACAACATGGCCAAAAATATTAAGACAAAGATATATTAAGACGCTTTTTAGTTCTCCTTATGCACAAAACAGGCGATGTCACTAATTAGTTCAAATTTATCTGGCTGTTCAGTTGTGCCAATTACAAGCTGTGTGACAATGGTATTAAGCTTCTGGGGCCATGGCCATGGATCTCCAGACCTAGACCCAATAAAAAAACTGTTGGACATTGAAGGCAGTAGTAGTTAAGAAACCGCCTCCTGTCCGTGACCTTCAGGAAGCGATCGAGCAAGAATATATTGAACAAGCAACACCAGAGTACTGCAGAGGTCTTTTTGACTCTAAATATTGATTGTTGTGCAGCTATTACATTGCATAAAATAAACTCTTCTTATTGTCTTGAAAAAAAAATGAGAATGATATTGTAGGTTGAACTTCACTTTTGTCTCAATACTTTCAGCCACCAGCACACATGAAATAATATGTCTACAATTTTCTTGATACATTTAAAGAATGTCTAATAACACCCTAAAAAAAGAGCAGAAGCATTCAGGAAAGCCTAACGCATCTTTCATGTACAACCAATGTCCAATACTGTATAAACCAGCCTTCAACATGACATATGTTTTAACTTTTAAAACATTCCCAGTACTACACTAACTCTCCCACAAGCGCATACTTCCGGAATTTGCTCACTCTTTGACCTTTAATTTGAGGTTTGCCTGCAGGAACTAGCGGAAACTCTGCCTTACGTCTCGGTCTGGCTCATAAACCTTTGTCTCCATGGATATGGTTTGTTAGGAAGTAAATAATGACTTCATTTTGCACCCTGCCTTTATTTGTTTTTTTTTTTCTTGCTATATAAAAAGGCTTGGCTCTCTATAATTCTCTCATTCCCTACACTGGGCAATGTGAAAGACCAGGCCTGGTCAAAGTGATTATTAATGTTGTGGAATGTTACAGTAAGTACTTCAAGTCATAGTGACGTACCTGTGATTCTGATGCCAGGTTCATCTTGTATGGATGCGACTTTCCATCTTCAGAGACGAGCGGAGACCACATTTTTGATTCTGATCTAAAGAAAGGAAAAAGGACTGAGTCAATGGGAAGAAATTGATACATTTTCTACGACAATACAGTAAACACATGATGGTACAATACAGGTATCATAAAGATGCAAACTGACACTGCTGAGCAAACATTCAGATGAAAACATGTAAAATGTAGTATGCATTAATAAACTATGCGCATGTGTCACGGTAAGAAAACCTTTTAAATTAATTTATTAAAAAGTGATTGAAGAATACAAATAAGCAAACAAAAACACATTATGTAGCCTGGCTTCACAAGCTCTCTGTAACTAATAAAGGTTAAATACCATGTGTACCTGTCTATAGACAGAATCATTTCTTCGACACAACCCTTGATCTTATTCTGGGCTTCCAAGTGAGTCATTCCTTCCGTCGGCTCCCCATCGATGGCGATAATCATGTCACCGATGCAGAGGTTAGACTGGGCTGCTTTACTTCCTGGGGTTACCTGGTGAATAAAGTTGACTCATCTGACACAAAGATATCGGGGAAGGCGAATATAACACTGAAATGTATCGAACTTAATATCTGAATTTATTCTCTGGAAGATTTGAGGTTGCACCCCACCATGATGCTGTCTGAGACACAAGGGTCGTTAGTTTTTCGTCTGCTCACATCTAGGGGTCGGCACAGTGGAATATCTGATCCGCACACAACTTGTCAGAGGTTTTCCCAAAGGACGTCCTTCCTGACCCAACCCTCCCATTTTATCTGGTCTTGGGACCATACCTGTATGAATTCTGTCCCCTCCTGAGAAGATATTCCTTGGGTGCATAATGGGTGGCCCTTGGATTTATGACACAGATGTTGCATGTAAATACAGAAGAGAAACTTATCTACTGATATACAGAACCTGGTTAATGGTGTAGAACTAAAAACAGGATCCATAGTTTCATAGTTTGATAACCAAGATCCATAGTTAAATTCCTAACAAACATAAACACACCAGCAATGCCATCAGCATCCTATAGCTCAGGTGCTTTCAATGCTGAAGCCAAATAGAGACACGGACTGGATGAGGATCCCGTTGTTTAGACAGCATTGTCACTGCAGTCGTGCAACAAATAAAGAAACGATTTATCAGCGTAAAGCTGCACGCTATAAGGTTTCCTTGGTATCCTTTCACTTGTCACAAAAGGATTTCCTTCTTTAAAAAGATAAAGGAAGCCAGGCTTTCCTTATCAGTGGTGTCCAAAAGAAAGAGTCATACTAAGGCTGTGGTGCTGGTTAAAGGAAGGTGTGCAATAACTCTCTCTCTCTCTCTCTCCCTCACATTCTCTCTTACACACACAATTTTTATAGCAAATTTCCACTCAATAAGCCACTTTAGGAAATGGAAAAACTGAGGGATGTGCACTATATCAGAAACCTCAGTAACCCTGCTTATGCTGTAGCCTACAATACAGTGACATTAGTTATACATCTTGGATTAACACAGCATGCCTGAAACGCCTAGTTATTATTAAACCACAGACTCTTAGTTAAACTTAAACCCTAAAATGTAGATAACAAATAAGTTGACTAGATAAGCTATACTGCATGACGTCATTAGCCATTTTGACATAAACAACATTCCCTCGAAAAGAAGTGAAGAAAACCTTTGAGCAGCAGTAACGGCGGTGAGATAAAGCGCATGCTCCTGTGAGACACTGCACTCAACTTACCCGTGAGATAGTCAGGGGCTGCTCGAAATCCTTCCCACCAACCAGTCTAAATCCCCAAGGTCCTGGACCCTGCATTACAACCCGCAGCGGCATTTCTTTATTTAATTACAAGTATTTATCAACAAATTAAGCAGGGCTAACCCTCTGGACCGAGCTCGGCGTAAGAAAAAACGTGTAGCTTTCGGTCTAACAGTCTCTCAGGGCGGTAACTTTGTAAAAGTTGGAGATGGAGGCGGGACTTCTACAAACAACAATCCAATGGACTTGAAGGCTGAATTTCAAACCGCCTCCTACTGGATACCTAGTGAGCTCGATTGGCTGGAGAAGTCCGCGTGTCCTAACCTAAATCTAGTGCGCTAATATAGGGAGTGCGCCGCTGTTTGAGATTCAGCCCAAAGCTCTTGTCGCTGATAAGAGCTAGTTTCCTATGTTTGTTTAGGGGAGGGACGTTACGTAATCCCATTGAAGCTTACCATTTATGGTTCGAGCCCAAATCCCAGGATGTGGAATGTGCCACTCCCGACATCGAATTCCTGGCAGCGATAGGCAAGGGCAGATAGGAACATGTTAGACTGTGGGTCATATCCTGGACCTGACACAAGTTTAGACTAAAGAAAGTGAAATGGGAGATATACGTGATCTGTCTGGTCTGCATGCCTACATCCTTGTGCTGAATGTGAAAATGATATTCAGGAATGCAGGAGTGTCAGACTCTGGTCTCAGGGTGGGCTCAGTCCACAGAAATGTGTATATTGTTCCTGTCATAAAACACCAAAATTCAGCCCATGAAGACTTCCATGATTAGTTCAGGCAGGTGTGTTAAGTGAAGTAGAACCTTAAACAGCATTGCTTTGGCCTACCAGGACTGGATTCTGACATCACTGAGGGAACATGGCTTAACACAGAGCTTTTCAACTCTACCATTGTCCTGTACAGTTTTATGTTTCCCAGCCTCACCTGATCACTTATGACAGATCAAGTCAAGTCAAGTCAAGTATTCTTTTATTGTCGTTTTAACCTTACACTGTTCAATACACATTGAAATGAAACAATGTTCCACCAGGACCAAGGTGCTATATACAGCAAATATTAACAAAACTATAGTAATTAACTCAGCACTATACAAAAAGACTCAGAAAGTGCACTTGTGCAAATGTGCAAACAGCAACAAACACGACACAACACAATACACTATGACCAGTACACAAAGCTGAATTGTGCAAATAAATTTTCCATGCAGTAAGCATTTCTAAAACCAGTTGCTAAATGGTGTTCATCTGAATCAGTGTGTGCATTTATCAGTCCAGTTCCAATGAATTGAGAAGTCAAATGGCTTGTGTGAAGAAACTGTTACACAGTCTGCATGTGAGGGCCCGAATGCTTCCATACCTTTTGCCAGATCATTGAGATATGTACACATTTTCATGTGCAAAAAGTCAAATTTTACTTTCATGGCCGCACCAGTGAAAAGTGTGGACACATTTGGATTGATGTTTTAGAACACATCTGGAGATTTGAAAATAATGAAATAACACATATTAAGTAACAACAACAGCAGTGTTATTTTAAGACACAGAGGTCAGCTGTTCTGGATTAGTTCTTGCAACAACAGTATTGTCTAGTGCATTTGCAAAACCCATCCAGCACCATGATGAAACTGGCTCTCATGAGCTACCATCCCAGGAAAGCAAGACCAAAACGTACCTCTGCTGCAGAGGAGAAGTTAATTTAGAGTTACCATCCTCAAAAAACACCAATTAACAAGCAGCACCTCAGATTAGAGCATTTATGAGGGCTTTACAGAGCATAAGCAACAGACACTTCTCAATATCACCTGTTCAAATGGGATTACTGCACATTTTGTCTTTTGACTTTTGATTGGTCAAGTATATTTGAAACTTTTAAGTTTTATCAGCTTCAATAAAATATCTGTTCTGTTAAAAATGTAATGCTCTCTCTCACATACCTGAGGCTCTGTAAACAAGAATCACACATAGAATCTGGACAACCACCAGTCCAGAACCAATGGACCAATCAGGACAAAGAGCTGTTGTGGCTTGCATGTCTAGTCATAAAGCTCCCTCAATTGCACTAGCATTCAGGTCTTGTAGCACAAATACCTGCCTGCACAAATGTTGTTACAAAGGAGCTCTAGAAAACGCTAGACCACACAGCTCCAGGATCCTAATCTTGGGTTACTGACTGTGTGCAGTTTCACATGTTCTCCCCATGTCTGTATATGAGTTCCTTTTGGGTTCTTTAGTTATCCCCCAACGGTCTAAAAACATGTAGGTGGGTGGGACTGGCTATGCTAAATTAGTACTAGGTGTGAATGAATTTTGAAAGTGTGAGCATGGTGCTATGTGAAGAACTGGTATTCTGTACCAGTAAGTCAACTCTGTACTACTAAGTCAACCAACTCTCCTCCACCATATAACACAAATATAGCTACAAATCGGTGAGGGTGAAGTTTACCACATCCTTCCTCAAGACATATGAAGCCAACTACTACAATGCTCCACATCCATTATCAAGGGGCAACATAAGACATTCAGGAGAAGTCAATACCTACCCTCTTCCACATACATAAACTCAATAGTGTTACTGTTATTACGAGAGAAGCAAGAACATGTCATCTCTCCTACCCAGAGAACTTGACTCATTTTGTTTGATTGGCTCCCACACACAGCCAATCCTGTGATATTGTCAAAATTCAAACTCACAAACTCTTTTAAAGTTTTTATAGCAGCATTACATGCACATTAAAGGAAAGGACTGTATGTTTAATTTTTGACATTCAGCACATCTAGCTTTAGTTCATTCAACACAATCACTGACTAAATATGCAGGCCAGGGGTAGCTCAGTGGTTAAGGCATAGGACTATGGCTCAAAAGGTCCCAGGTTCAAATCCCACAACCATCCTGTTGGGCCCTTGAGCAACTGCTCAGATGTATAGTGAGATAAGAATGTAGGTCACTCTGGATAAGGGTGTCTGCTAAATGTAAATATTTAACAGTCCTTTATAAGCTGCATCAACTATGTTGGAGTATGAAAAATTTTAAACACTTCAAAGCAGTGGATTCCCAAAATTTAAATATTTGAGAGCATCTAAATTAGAATAAACAGTTAAGATGACGCGTGAATACCTGTTGCCTTAGAAAATATATTTTTTGCATCCTCCCTTTCATCATGTTTTCACATTCTTTCACAAATACAAGAAAACAGTCCTACAAAAACTTTAATAAAAACAGGAAAAGAGACACATGAAAAAGTGTCGGTCCTTTTTCTAAGCATGGCATTGACCTTAAATTGTCCATATAAGATTTGTTAGATTTTTAGTATCTTTTTTGCAGATCTTTTGACGAACATTAGAATCAACCAAAACATAATATTTATTCAGCTAGCTATTGCCAGAATATCTGAAGAGGATTTTGTTTAAAAATTGCTTTGGATAGTATTTATTTTCCTAAAAGGGGGGAAAGGATACAAATATACATTGTGAATGTGATATCCTTTTTAAACCAACAGAGGGCAGGTTCATCCTGTGCACAGATAATAGTTTCATTTCCTACTCTCCTTTCCATTACAGTATAAAGAATAACAGAAAAAGCACATCAGCATTGCAGTAATGTCTTAATGATGATCATTTAAGAATTTTACATTAGTGTAATTTAACAGTCCTGGTTCAGTTCTTTATTTGAATTAAATCCAAATACTGGAACTAGTTTGAGCAATAGATGAGTGTTGAATTCATGGCAATCATTTGTATGTTGTGTAAGACACACAGTAGCAATATTTTCTCTTAAATATATGAGAGATCTTTGGAGTATGCTGTCTTCGACTATTTTGTTTGGTTAGGCAGGTGTACCTGTCATTGTGTTTCCGCTGTGAAAATGTGCACAGATGAAAAGCAGAAGTAAGCCATGTGACTCATGTGAAGAGTGAGAGGTTGTTCAACAGTAGCCTGTGCTCTGTTTGAATTTCGATCAGGCAAAACTCACTAGTGTGATTCTATGTCACTAGCGGGCTTCAGAAAATATGTGGGTGTCCATATGTGCAATGTGCTCGTCCTCAGTTATGATCTGGGATTCTATATTATTCGTATATGATGTCAAAGTGTGAGAGTGAGTGTGGTTAGGGCTCTCGGTGACATTTTGAGTTGTGTTTACACCCACTTACTCCCACCCAGCCTCCCCAATGAGCTGTCTTTGACGCAAATGTGCTTGACCACGGTGTTAGCAGGTGTAGAGGGCACATGTTCTCAGATGCTATCTAATACTAACTTAAGTTAAGAGCAGGTCTTGCCAATGGGTTCTTACTACCTCTGTATACTACCTTTACATACGCTTCTACATACCCCCTACCCCTGAAGTAAGTAACCAACCCATATAATCGATTTGATAGATTTCTTTGCATTTGGCATAATTAATTAAATTTGGAGTACAGTTGAATATGTTTGGCCAGATTCACGGTATTAGTCACAAGACTTATGTTAAATTATATTTTTGAAAAAAGATCACCTTAACAATGTAAAATCCCAGGTCCAAACTTATAATCGATAGTGTCGTAGATATAAACTTTCCTTATTACTTTCACTGTAGTTAGCAAATAATTTGTTTTAGTTACTAAGAATAATAAATAATAATAATATTGACTTAATAAGTTGTGACTTACAATTAATTAAATTGTAAAGTCCATCCCACACACCTATGATTAAATTATAAAGCTTTCTGCAGATGAAACTTCTATGTTCAGAGAGTATTGAGTTACTTTTTGGAAAAAGGTTAATAATAATGCTAATATCAATCTAATATCTCATCAGTTATCTCCAGCACATAGCACTCATTTACTGCTAACTACTGAAATATTGTTAGTAGTTTTAACATACAAAGCGTCATGACTATACAGCAAAGTAAATTTTGTCTTGTATAAATTACTGTCATGAAATTTAAAATAAAACAATGATTATGATTTGAAACTTTGTGGAATTTAATATTTAAAAAATATAAACAAAATAATATAAAGGTTTCACTGATGCCAAATGTTAAATTTAACTGTACTAAATGCTATGTTATAGTTTGCTTAAAATTTACATTAAAGTAACATTAAAAGCTAAATAAAAGTTATATTAAAGTCTGTAAAGTTCTGATTAAATACTACATTGTCTGTTGGGTTCTAAATTAAATTATGGTTCTGCACCAAAGTAGGGTGAAAAAAGGAACTGCTCATGATTCAGACCAACCCACTTCATCTCTGAAACACCACAGTACGAGCATGTACGGCTGCCATTGAATCTCGCTCGCTTTTCTCCACCGGTGATGGAGGTGTCACAGTAGGCAGTATGCATGGAAAAACACCAAAAGAAAGTGCAAAAACCGCAAATTGCAACAGTACAGATTTAGCATTTCAGCACCACAGCCCAAGGTTTCTATGGACCACAGAGCTCGAATCTTCATTTACAGTGATTTTGCCTCAATAAAATTGTGTTAATTAAAGATTTGAACTGACATGGGAATATACCATATTGCAGTTTTTAGGGTCTGAGTATGTATGCCATTGGGTGTTTTTTACATTTAAATGTAAAAAACAATGTCTCAGTGAAAACCATTACCACCTACTATCATCAAAGTTATGTTAGTTAAAGTTATTAGCTTATGATTATTAGCTTATAGGACTGGTCACTTTAACGAGTTTAATCCAAACAGTACAGTGCTCCCTTGCATCGAATTTGTGTTGAGATAGTTGGATTTCTTTTTTGAAGTTTGGGTTTGTGATTCTTTTGATAGTTTCAGTGGTCCCATGGCTGCAAAATATATTATAGAGGTTACGAGTCTCAATTTTATGTAGATCCTCTGTGCTTTATAGTTTTTTCATTTAAAACTGAACTAAAGTGCCACTATTCACACTGTATCACCTATAAAGATTCTTCAGGTTGTGTCTCTTTATGGATTACATTTTTAAGGATTCTCTGTAAAACCTTACAACATTCAGTAGTTAATCCTATGAAAACTTGTTTACAAGGATAAAGCAGCTACTACAAATGAAGGAATGATTGAATAAATGAATGAGAACCCTTAATCAAATAATGGTTCCAAAGAAAGGTTGAGCTACTAGCAAGTAGGTTTATTAAATCTTATTATTTTCATACTTATTACTATATAATAGTTTATACAATTTTTCTACCCACAGTATTATATGATTTCATAATAAAATTGTAAGTGTAAAAGTCAGAGCTTGGCATTACTTTGTAATTTCATTTTCTCTGTGTTTATTTAGTAACTGTACCTACATTATATAGGGATTTTCCCTGCACTCTGTGATCTGAGATTCATTGTATGAGGTCAGCAGAAGCAGGAAAAGAGTCAGGCTGTATGTAATAACATTATTAACATATAGTAACATTATTTTCTACTATAGTACACCCT
>JAQMYL010000038.1:13909743-13935976 GCA_030014365.1 Clarias pachynema
GATTTTCTCATGGCTGTGTAGATAGATATATAATCTAGTCTGTCTCTAGACTAAAAATTATATAAAATATTACTTTTCATATTAAATTAGATTCCTTTTACCAGGCATAGTTGTATATCACTACGTCTTGTCTTTAGTGTATGAACTGATATATGGAAATAGAGCACTATGTGTTTTATACAAATTCAAAACACTATGAATAGTTTTGTAACCTGATCCTGTAACTTCCTCATTCCACTGGAGAGGGCTGAAACACACACCAAGCAGGTTTTTGAGGTGTACCATCAAATACTGGTGTGTGTGTGTGTGTGTGTGTGTGTGTGTGTGGGCTTGTGATGAAGGACAAAGGAGGAGCCTGACTGGAACTGATAGACCTGATTATGATGATGTTTTGCCCTGGCAATGTTCCAGGGCAAATGTGTTATTTAAAATGTACAACAATAAATGTTCAGAAGACGCAAAAATCTCTGGTGCATGTCATTCACTACCTGGTCCATGTAATATGATTACTAGCCTACTATTTCATTTTCCACTAGCTTTCCAAACTTCTTTCTCTTTCAGATGTGAATATAGCACAAGAATGCTGGAGAACAATACAATAATGTTTTTTTAAATATTTTTTTTTACAGTTTTTCTCATAATACTTCTCATAATACGTGGCTTTTCTCTTTAGACTAAACCTAGACTAAAAATAACATCTTATCCTGAAAGTAAACCTGTGCAAAAATCTATTCAGGGTTCATCATCATGCCTTATCTGGGCTACATGTTTACTGCTGATAACATAAATTGTTCATTCATCTGAACAGTGTAGTGTAGGTAAAAGACAAGAAAGGAAATCCCATAGTGGCATCCTCGTCACCAAAACACCCCTCGCTCTCTGTCTTTCTTTCTTTGTATTTGTATGTGCTCTGCACATGGCTGAATTGTTTGCTGTTTGTGGTTTGGTATGCTACACTCTGACAGGAAGCTAAGATTTTAAACTGCAAGTGTTCTTTGTGAAACAAAAAAGGAGACTGTCATGCATCACGTGTACTGGCACCTGTTTAAAGAAATGCATGTTTTTTTTTAAGCGAGAACTATATTATCAATAACTATATTAAACAAAAAGACTACATGGTACATGACAATACTCATTATAAATAATTTCCTATATAAAATATTATCCTCCCTGTGTTGGATAATAGAACCTTGACAAAAGCTCAGAGTGGCGGTACCTAGGAGTCTAGGGTTCTGTGCTAGTGTCAAGAAGGTTGTGAGTTCATATCACAGTTCTATCAGTGTTGGCTCAAGGGTTATTCCCTCACTTGTAAGTCAACGTAATGCAAATAGTATGGCAACCATTCATGTGTGTACCATACGATAAATACAATGATTTACCCTACAAACACACAATATTAACACATGAAAAACAGCTCTTTGTTTTTACAGTGAAGGCTTCAGACAAGACTTCTTAACAATTCGTTGTTGTTTTTTCCCCATTTCTTTCTTTTGACTTTCTACCAAACAAGACCATGAAAGACATCTTAAGTTTAGGGATAGCATTTTAATCTAGACTAATCTAAAACCTAAAAAAGAAGGGATTACGAGTTTACGAGATTCACTAAACCACATATCCAAATGCGCGTAGAAAACTGGTTCATAACATGTCAGATCCTGTTGCTGAGGGTTTGAGGAATGGAGTGTCATAAAAGAACAATTACAAAGTCTGGAAAACTCTTCTGTCTCTACATGAGCTGATTTTTGTCCATCGGAGGAACTTTACTGCTGTATAACTTTATACAGAGTTAAGAATGTTTATCAAACAAAGGAAAAACAAAAAAAGTAAAAGAACTGTGATTGCTTCAAAGCTGTGATACAAACAATCCAGAATTGCAAAAGAGCTTAAGAAAATGGCCTAACCAAAATGCATCACATGTTACATCACATACCACTAGACATTGTTGCAAAGAAATTGTTGAAATAGAACAGTGCCAAATTCATTGACTCATTAAACGTGTATGCCAAATATGAGCTTAAACATGCTTATTAAAAAATTCTTGAGGACATCAGCACTACAAAGCAAGCCATTTGATTCCTATGCCAGCTACTTTCTGCTTTTTATAATTTTTTTCTTGTCTGCACAGCAGGAAAAAAGTTCTTAATCAGTGTTATTTCATAAAAGGATACACAAAGAATATTTAATCATTTTATTGTATAAAAATACAAAACATTACATTAGATAAAAAAAAAAAGTCATATTGATTCCAATGTGAAGCTGAAACAAGCACACATACACCACAATCAACATATATAATCTTTTCCAGTAAATAGTTTAAAAAACAAACAAACAAAAAATCATATCATGTATCATTTAAAGGCATAACTTAGCTTCGATCATTTTTGAGAAGGATTAAGCCAGCATTTTGAGAACTTCAGACAGAATGTGTGTTTAATATGACATAGCCATTACACAGGGTCTGAGGGTCCCTGCATGTTCCGGAGAACAGAATGACTTCCTCACAATTGAGAAAGTTTGGACAGGTTTTCCAGGATTCTCAAAAATATGTTTATCAAAATCTATTTACATTTAATTGTTGGTGCCTTTTCAATATAACAGTGGTGTTTGCAGTAATGGCTTTCGACGTCCAATAAGCTTACTGTTAGACTAATTTTTTATGGCAACAATTGCTCAGGGATTACCTGTACTGCTTACTACAGTATCATTCACTATAACCATAAACTCAATGGCTCAACAGTGACTAAACTAAATTGTAAAGATTTAAGATTATTTCAGACAACATCCAAGCAAAGCTAAACTGTAAAAATATAGGTTCAGTTACTCACTCTAAAAACAACATACATATATTATTATCATCCATAGTTAAGAAAAAAAAAATCGCTTATTCGCCACCATATTGGCTATAGGGCCAGTAGGATTCTGGGACCATGCCAGTGTGTGGGTAGGATGGGTTCTGTGTGTTCCTTTGTCCTGATCCACTGGGTCTGCTGCCGGGTGCATTTATTATGGCCTCCTGATTGCTGCTGTTGTTTGGTTGATAGTTAAGCATGGTGTAAGACTGTGTGCAGTCGAAGATGGTGGAATTGTTAAGGTCCAGCATTGCCAATGTACTTTGCCCTTGAGGCTCTTGTTTTAAATTATGAGCTGTCTGAGGGCCTACTAGGCTATGAAGAAGTTCATTTCTATCCTGACTATCGGAATATGAGTAATTCATATCCATCACTCCTGTGTTTGCAGCCCCATTCTGTGTTCCGGATGCTTGTGAGGGAGCAAAGTTATTCCAGATGCTTTCACTAGTGGGCACGGTTTCTTTCCTGTGGAGAGGCTGCTGTGAATGCTCCAGCTGCTCCTGATGAGGCTGGGTGGCAGAAGCACCTTGAAGTTCAAGAATCTCCAGATCAATTGAACTCAGTAAGGGGAGGCTGTTTGTACCATCCCCAGAGGTGCTTAGGGAGGGAACTGGGTTAACTGGGTTAACCTGTGACATACCCACTTGATTACTGGCCCCATGGTTGCTGCTAGGACTAGGCCACTGACCTTGACCGAATGATACTTGAGCTGGAGATACTGAAGGGGCTGGCATCATAGGTTGAGGCTGATAGGTATTGTTGTACATGATTTGTTGATTTGGCCTCATTATACCATGATGAGCAGGCTTTCCATAGGGATTCGGCTCTGTGAAAGATAAATTCATGCACGATAAGAGATAGCCCAATGGAGAGTGATGCTTTATAAACATGAAAATATCTTAAAATGTTGTTGCAAATATTTCAGTTCCCCACCAGTTTTAATTCTTGGGTGCATCATAGGTGTTTGAGATGGTGCTTTTTTGACAGCAGGGCTAATCCTTCCAGGCATGAAACTGGGGAAGGACTTCATTAAAGTCTCAATTTTTCGCTTCTTTTCTCGACATCCATATGGATCTGAAAGAAACAGACACATCCCAAGCATGTGACAATGTGCAACAACTTTAATATAAATTTTACACATTTTGCGTAAAACTGTAATGGTGGACATTCTGTATCAAATGTGACATGAGAAAAAAAATGTCTTACCTTTGTCATCAGGCAAGTATCTAAACTCCATTGGTTCGCTCACTTCCTGGTCAGTGGGGCGCCGCAGCTGCATCTGAACAGTGACCGGAGATGTGATGGAGGTGTCGCAGTAGGCAGGCGTACGGAAAACGATAGCCACCTGCCTGTGCACATCTGCCTGGGAGAAGGACCCTCTAGCCTCCCAGGTCTGGGTGAAGAAGCGCACTTCTATATCATCTAGTGTGATGGAGCAAGCATGGAAGGATGAGGTGAATGATGACTCAATGTAATAAAGTGTTACATGGTGGCATGAGAAAAGCATGAGTCTATTATTTTTTAATGTATGACCATTACAGGAACAGTGCAGTGGAATGATACATAGATGAATGGGTAAAGGAGGAAAGTGATAGAAAATTAAACACTTTGGGAAAATGTCAATGTCTTTCAATTGTTAATAATACATCCAAAACAGTTTCTACCTTTTTGGACTTTGTCACAGAGCAGGAAGATCTCATCGCCGCCCTTTACACTGCCATTGTTTTTGTTGACGCGGCAGATGCGTAGCTCGGCGGTGTTTGGGGCACCTGCAGAAAAGCCAGAGAGTCCATTAAATTGACAAAACCATAAGATCAAAATACGAGAATAAGCTTTGGTGTGACTTGGAATTCCAATCTCAGTTTCTGGCTGTGTTTTATTCTAAAGTGATTATTAGAATGTCCTACCGCCTTAAAAGCTTCCCCCTGACAGTTATCCAACAAAGTATTGAAATTTACAAATAGATACCAGTTTGATTTATATATTCTGTTCCCTTAGTCTGTGAAAAGATGAAACCTAGATTGGTTAGCTTATTTGCTTCCAGTTGTTTTGCTCCATTTTTGCTTTTTGTTTAGATATAATTTACTATGTATAAATGCATGGTACATTAACGTGGCCTACATTTATACATAAATTCACTGATATTTCGCAACCTATTGGATTTGCCTCCAAAAGTGATGACTTCACTTGAGAATGATGGAACAAATGGCTACTCTGGATGAGCCCCTTTTTAAATTCACAAACCTCAAAAATAAGCAGAACCTCAAAAATATCAAGCTTTTTGCCATGAAAGGCCATGAGTGAATGATTAAAGTATACAGCAGACTGGCAGGTTCTGGTTTATAATGTGAGGGTGGGGCTGTGTCACACTTCCTCTTTAAGTGTTTAAAGTGTATTAAAGTATCTATTTTAGGGAAGTGTTTCTTAGTTACACTTGTTCATGCGCTGTCAATGACCACAACAAAAAGAACTCACCTCACAGGTATTACACACACATAACACATTTTCGTTGGCTCTATCTTGCATTGCATTACCCAACATGACACTGGTCCATAAAGCCCTCTAAAGAGTGATTTCCGCTTATATGCGGTACTCACACTACCTAGCAGCTCAGGAAGTGCTAAATGGGGCCATACTTACTTCCTGTAATGTGATAAGTCCCATTTACAGCTCTGTGACATCTGTGAATTCTAACCCAATAAACATGTTGAAATTCTTCATGATTATGTACACTTAAAGGCATCATCATTAAGTAATCAAGAACACAAAGTTCAGCTTGCTTCATTCGAAACCTTTATTTTTTTATACAACATTTTGTTGCTGCTCCTTAACCTGTCCGTAACTTTTGTTGAGCAGACTCATTGAGGTTTTGTTTTTGCCATATTTCTACATTTCCAAAATAATAGATTTTAGATGCTCTGTGACAAGTTTGGGCTATTATTTTTTATAACCAAACCATGATCGATAATTTTTCACAATCCACTCTCAAACTTGTTTTGATGGCTCATTGTCTTTGTGATGCTGTATTTACTATATACTGTATCAAGATGATCTGCGACTTTAATTCATAAACTGCTCACAACTGAACTACTTTAAACTCAGCTCAACTTATGTAACCTCTGATGGCATCTGGTTGCACCAGAACTAATTAGTAACTCCTTTCACAGCAATGCGGGTGAATACTTAAGTTTTTTTTTATCTGCAAATAATTTAGCTTGTTGATGATATTGATTTTTTCTTCCACTTCAATATAATAACCTGTTTTGTGTAGATTCATTGAATATAATCTCATTCAAGGATTCTAGGTTCTAAGTTGTAACATGCTGAAATATGGAAAAGTGGGGTGCACAGGGGTGAATACTTATGCAAGCCACTGTACATGTAGGCAAATTTAATTTATTTCAAGTTCACAGCAGACTAATTGCTTTAACATGTCATAATGAACATTTTACCAAATCTATCATGATCTACAGGAGATGTGTTTAGTGGCAACTCACGGTTGTCATAGATGGGATTGGAGATGATCGGTGTCAGCGCAATGCTGTAGCATCCAGTTGAATCTTGTAAAAAGACCTGGAAACATAGACGCACCACGTTCAAGTCGTATTCCTCCGTCTGCAAGAGTTGCTCCCGAGGAACTGCACAACCAAATACACACAGACCGAACAAGTTTGTTAGTATGCATCACTTTTACACTCGTGTATAATCTCACTACTCTAAAAGTCAGAGGTGACGGAAGGAATGAAAAAAAGAACAGCACCAGATTCAGAGTGGAGTCATGTGACAGACCAAAAATGAAATTCATTCAAAGTCTGATTATCTTGAAAATATCAGAGTGACGCTCTTTCTACGTCATACTGCTGCAAACGCTACTCAGCGGTATCCCCGGGTAAGTCACTGATGTGCCCACGCACGTCTACAAATGAAGACACTCTCACACTATACAAAATGCGTGTGAAGTTGTTTCTGAGTGCGTGCACACATGCCCACTCATTCTCTCTTTCAGGAGAGCGCTCGCAGTGGACTATCCCGCCCACGGGCAGTGTGACGTGCGGCTGACAACCGAGGTGAGGTCACAGCAGGTGGAAATATCACAGAGAACCAAAAATCAAGAAAGCTCTGAGGACAGATGACGACTCTGCTGTGAAGAGGCTGCTAACCTGACGTTAGGAGCACAGCCTCTGCTTAAACCACAAGGCCTCAAAGAGGAAAAAGAAGTGAGAGGGAGAGGTGGATAGATATAGAAACGGAGAGTGTAGAACACACAGAGGAGAAACAGATAGAAAGATGACTTTGTAGACACACTGATACATGAGAGTGGGTAGGAGGGGTGAGTGGGTGTAGAGTCAGAGGCAGAGTGTGAAAATGAGGAGGTGATGTGCGTGCACCGTTTTGCATATGTATGTGTGTGTAAAGGGACACAGTAACACTTCTACAAAACATGCACGGCTTGTGGGTGTTGATACAAGCATGTGGGCAGGCGGGAGGATGCCATAGGGACAGGGAGACCTACACGGCAGACCCACACATATCTCCAGCCACTTCTGTCTGCACTTTTTTTTTTCTCTCACTTCACTGAGGTTTTTCCTCTCGCTACCATAAATGTCATTCAGATATAAGACAGATATTAGACGAACGCTAATTGAAAACCATACATCATATCACATGAGTCAAAAAGGCCAATAACGCATGACACCATGAGCGAAGTGAGCTCATAGCTGGCAAGCTCTCCCTTCCACGCATGACCAAACATCCAAACTAATACCAAAAGTCATTTTAATACAGTGACGCAGCCAAGAGTTTTGTTTCACATATATTGTATTTACAGACATTGGCAGATTCCTCTCCATTCTGTATTTGATCACAAAAAAGATTCTGTTGCTTTTAGGAAGTAAAAGGGTGGACCATGTAATTAGTTTGGGAAACACTGAGCTCTCAGCAGAAGTGAGAGTTATCTTGAAGTCTAAAGAAGTGGACAAGAGGAAGTAATAACAGGACAACCTGGTCTGTTGCTTCTACATTACCAAAATGAGAGTGTAATACTTCTGTTCTGTACATACACTAAAAAGGTTGTTAAAAGGTCCTAAGTGCTGCTATTACTTATTACTTTTATTATGTTCTGTGTCAATTCCTTAGTCATCCTTCCTGCTGTTAAGAAAAACGATAACAAAGCAAACCTGTAGACATCTTTGTGAACATGCACAACGTGATATTTGAAAGGACTCTCTCTAGCGCAGGTTTCAAATCCTGCTCCCAGAGTACACCATGTCCTGCACGCTCTTCCCCACACACCTGATTTAATTAAATTCAGCTAATCGACTGTGCTTCCTGAGTTAAAGTGGGTGTGTTCATAGCAGAGAAAACACTAAAATGTGCCTGAGCTTGGGGGGGGGGGTTTGTACTTCAGGACCAGACTTTTTAGGGACAAACCCAAGAGCATCATAATGGTCTTACACATAATAATTATGTTTAAGAATGCACCATCGAAGACATGCTGACTGTGGTGAGGCTCACGTTTTCTTTAGTGTTGTATTTTAAATGATTTGTACAGTAGTTCTTCAGTTTTGTTAATATTTACATCGAGATTACAATACAAGCATTAATGTATATATCTAAACTTTCTCTTCATATTTTACGCAGCATAAATAAAGTCCTCTATTCCTGCACTGAATAAATTTCCCCTGGTCACATGCCATGTGACAACGCAGCCACTTGTGCAACAGCATTACTAAAAAGAGAAGTAAACTTTTTTTCTTTCCTAATGATACCACTGTTGCTCAAACACAACCAGATTAGCAGTGAAAGAAAGGATGTAGTGATTTACACTGTCATATCTGCTCAGGTCCATCTAATTTGTATGAACAATGTTCTGATATTATCCTTATATAACAACAAAATGTAAGACTGTGAAGAGAAGGAGAGAAGTGCTATGACATCAAAAGTATCTTAAAATATATATATATATCCTCACCAGTGAATGGGTTGAGACCTCGGGTCACTCTCTGCAAAATGGCATCCCTGACCTCTCTCCTCCTTACACACTGGATGCCTAGGTTCTGGAACCTATTTTTAAAAAAAAGAAAAAAAAAAGATCAAAACACGGGCCTAGAAAAAATGCTAGTGAGTGTTAAATAACAGGATAGACATTCAGAGTAGTGGACATTGACTGGACAAAACACTGCAGGTTTAAGTTTTGCATACAAGGGGAATCCCCTCATGACAATCCTTCTCAGAAACATTTAGATACTGAACAAAGATGGACAGACTTTCAAAAGTGTAGTGTTACAGTATGTGCATGGTGGTGTGGAGGCAGTAAGTGGACATTGGGCATTTTAATATTGAAAATCCATCAAGGGAGCAGGGCATGGCAATATAATTTGCTGTAAACCCATCCATCCATCCATCCATCCATCCATACATACCAAATAAAAAGTTATGAGAGAAAAAAAGTCATATTTTATTTTGATTGTTTTGCTTTAACATGCATTTAAAAATGTAAAATTAAATAAAACGAATGCTTGGTGTTTAGCCAGAGTGTCTGTGATTCCAGTAAGTTAAGAAGGAGTTCTGACTTACGCAATAACTCTGCGTTCAGGTCCGAATTCTGCCTCGTAATATCCATCCTTGCAGTCTTTTCCCACCAGGTCATGTGGGTGTGGCCTGTATGGCTCATTTTTGGTCACCAGTGATACACGCACTTTTCCTCTTCCACAGGTGTTCAGAATCTAAAGGCAAAGAGGAAACAGTTTAGAAATGTTTAACACTGTTTAATAAAGATGACCAATGAATGGGAATCTATATGAAATATGAGTTGTATGCTGTATACCTGGATGCTTGGATAAGTCCTATTATTGTCGGAACTTCTTTCTCCAGGTATGCTCCCTGCTGATCGGCCTTCACACTTATACCTGAAGCGCATGCCTCTTTGTTTGGGTTGTTCAAAGATCTGAACACAGGGCTCTCCCACTAATTGTTGAAAAAAACAGAGCTTAGACAGTTGAATGCTTATTCAAATAATCCGAGCCATAGTAGCAACTTTAAAAACATTTGCAGTGAACACATGGACAGATCCCATTCAAATCAAAGCAAAATAACAAGATTTCAGAGAAACCTACATGCGAGAAAGCAGCCAAGGTGATACAACAGCAGAAACCCTGCAAAACTTTCACGATCTAAACATCTGTGCACCACAGTATTTTTCCTCAGAACCTGATTGTAACCACAGCCGACATCAAATAATTTCCCCGTTGCTACACCTGTTTGTATACACTGCTCACAGGCCCTCTGATGTGCCAGTGGACCACAGGGTACGATTATGATTATCAAAGCTTTATCATGCAGCTGTTCTGGCACAGCTGTGCATGGCATGAGATGCTCAGTTCCTGTTCATGTGTCTTTTTCTTTAAAATTTTTTAAAAAAATCCACTGAGGATCTCTGTCTGTAGACTTTTAGACAAGTGTAGGATATAGAATATCAACACTAGGGGAGCTGAGGTCTGCATCCAGGATGTGTACTGGCCAGATCTCCATCAGGCGCATGTAGAAAGCGCTATAGAGCAGTGCCTACACACAGATGACCTCAGTCACATCTACCTGCTCTGCATGCAACACACACACACAGGAAGTGACCTATACTACAACCTCAGCAAGCTACCCAGAGTTTAAAAAAAGAAAGAGGAAAGTAGGCAAATAAGCAAGAGTTAGAAGCAAATGATAAACTCGGCATATCTTTAGCAGTTGTTAACTTACTGTTCAGTACAGGGAAATGAGCTGTGCAAGAAAAGACGAGAGGAAATCAGTACATGGAAGGAACAAGGCACAGTTTGATAAGGACTCTGTTAATGGGAACTTGAAGTCGAAAGCAGTTGACAGATGTTCCTCATTTTGATTTCCTTCTGCGGATGTGTCTGCCATAAATTTCATCAACTCTTCACACTTCACACTTTCAGAATCGTTTAGCTTAGATTAGTTTAATTAGTTTGTATGTTAATGTTTAGTTATAAACGTACCAACTCTTAGTTGTTGGATACCAAACATCATTTCAAATTGCCAATTCCACTAGATGAATTAAGTAAAGTAAAAGTAAGTAAGTAAACTAGTTCATTATTTACATATGAGATGCTGTCAAGCTTAACCATAATCATATATTGATTTTTATAGTAATATGGTTTATATATAGATTTGTTACAACAAATACATTGGTAAAATTATATATATTAAAAAAAAAATATGAATTAAACAGTTTAATACTTACCATCCATGTCTGTGGACACCCCTGACAGCACTGTACAGTAGCCTACGTGTGTATGAACTCGACTGAATGAGTGACGAATGAACGCTGATGTTAAGTACTGACGAGTCGCTCGACAATGAGTCGATTCTTTGACTCGGCTCGCACTTCTGAAGAGTCGTTTATAAGAAGACGAATCAAACAGATCATGTGACACACCAGATCTCTGTATTTATGATCCTCTGACGTAGTGTATTCACAAATCACAATCCGAATAACGACAAGGAGAGTTGTACAACTAAGCGGTATGTTTGAGCCTGTTCTCTTTGCAGGAAAGTTGCAAGAGTGTAGGATAGGAGTGATGTATTAGAAAGTATACATAAATATCAAAATGGAGTACAAGATTTATCCATGGTAAATGCAGAATCATCGCTCA
Source organism: Clarias pachynema (assembly GCA_030014365.1). Taxonomy (NCBI): domain Eukaryota; kingdom Metazoa; phylum Chordata; class Actinopteri; order Siluriformes; family Clariidae; genus Clarias; species Clarias pachynema. Next base: position 13,921,259 of record JAQMYL010000038.1, read on the forward strand.
TCGCTGCAGAATCATATCAATATAGAGGTCTGTCAGGCTAGATACTCAGTACTTTGCTTGATTTTATATTTACTTATAATAAATTGTTTTATCATCAAAAGGAGACTAATATTTTTGATGAAACTTGCAATGAACCGATTGGGAGTCAAATAGTTAAACTGAACCGAGCGCACGAAAAGATTCGACAATCACATCACTAGGAGCATGTATCGGGAATTCCCCAGCCTAGGACACGCCCATCTTCATCCACAACCAATCAGAACGAAGCGTACCAATATGGCTAACACGCCCACTAATCAAACCGCTACATTACAAACGCGTAAGAACTTTATCTAGTAGTTTTTCATGAAATGTCATAAAACTTTAAGCTACACAATTGTTAAGGATAAGAACCGGCAGCCTGAACAACCTGTTTAAGTGTGAAACCTAATCTACAGACACAAGGGATTAAATAAATCCATTAGAAATGATAAAGTTATAACATTATAGTTAATGTAGAAAGACGGTTCAAGACTCGTATACGCTATTCGTAGTCTAGAATTTTGACGTTTGTTAAATGTATGCAAACATTACTTTTAGAAATGTTGTAAACATCGTACAAAATCTTAAAAGACCGAAGTCGTTCTGCAGTTCCTTCGTCATCTCGAGGGTAATCCCCCTGTAACGTCATTCGCCTACACGGAGAAACGGGAATCTCCCAGAAAAACGAGAACAAGGAAGTTTACTTCAGACAATAGAAAAATAAATAGATAGGGATTCGCTGACTATTAAATCACCCAAAAATGATCACAAATAATTTTAGGTTTAACTAAATATATGCCGAATAACCTATAAACAGTAAAAAAAAAAAAAGAAAAAAAGAAAAAAAACTTTAGTCGACGCGATGAAGTCGAACCACCTAAACACATTCGGTAAATGCAAAAGATCAGAGTAAACATAGAACGCAAACACGGGTATGGAGAAGCTATTACATGACCATGCTATTTTAAAAATGACATTTAAAATGACTCGGTTAGTGAACTACAGCTACGTCTAAGGGAGGGTTTATTCGGCAGAGTATAACCTTAAACTACATCAGCCAGAGACTCGCTACTCCCATTACTGGACAGGTCTCTTCTACAATGCTTTATTCCGATCATTAGGCGCGACCTTCGGTAACTTTGCATGGCAAATTGTCAGTAAGAGAGGTACCACAAGATGGTCACCAGGCACCGGAGTTCATCCGACTTACAGTACAGACACCAAGTGGCGCACCCATGAAGTCGGCACAAGTTTTGTTTATTTTACAGTCTACAAAAGGGAATTGGAGAGGGGAAAAAAATTAATCACACTCCTTAACACAATCCTCGTTAGGTTTTTGCTGTTTATGTAAAAAAAAAAAAACAGCGTTTATTTCTGAAATGGGCGACGAAAGGCGCAAGACAGGACGATTCCACCAAACTTCCTATGAGGAAATGGATGTGTGTGAGTGCACCACGGTGGAAATTACGGAGTATATAAACCAAATTGATGTGCAGTGAGGACAGCAGACGTTATGGGGTTTTGTAACTTTTTATGGTCTCAGTTTCAATGAGGCAGAATACATTATATACAAAAATACGTATTGAAATAGAACTTTTGCCCTACCAAAGAAAAAAAGGACACGTGTATATATAGTTTGTATTTTCCCCCAAAACAAGTTCAACACAAAATGTCAAAACCTGTTGGTGGAATTGAGGTTTGAAGAAATCTCAAACTGCAATGCCTGCAATATAAAAGTTATTCAGTACAAATCAGCAAATAAATAAAAGGTGAAGAAACCCCAACTGAGTAGCAAGCCTCGTTTTAATACTTTTTTTAAACTGTACATCTATGGAGGGAGCAGTGGTTTGTAGGGGGGAGGGGGAAAAAAAACATTGAATTTTTATCTCATTTTGCTGGAAGTAATATGCGGCTGCCAACAAAACCTCCATGGGAGGTGCAGGGGTCAAACCCTAAAGTCAGGGAATAAATCTCTCACTCACTCACTCAGACAGAGACAGACAGACAGACACACATCACTCTAAGCTCATACTGCAATAATATAACTCATTTCTGCAAAACACAAACTGAATATGACCTGCTCTGTCCTTCCTGACCTTACAACGTATATCTAACCTTAGCCTTCACATTTTGTTGCAGAAGCGGTAAACACACATGCTAGGTCAGGGGGTCAATATCGGTAAATAGGTCATGTTTAGGACGAGGCAGGCCCACTCAGCTCTCACTCAGCCTTCAAAAATGTCCTGGGTTAAAGACTATTGAAAACCATGACAAGTCATAGCAAAAGACTGAGAAGTGAAAAAAAAAAGGGGGAGGGGGGAGAAATTTTTTTTTTTTTTTTTTTTTTTTTTTTTTTAAAAAAAAAAAAATTTTTTTAAAATTTTTTTTTTTTTTATTAAAAAAAAAATAATTTTTTTTAAACTTTTTTTTTTTTGTTAGTAAAAACAACAGAATGGTATAGAAAGATTAACAATGACTTTAAAGACATTATATACAAACTACATCTACTGTACAAGTTACATTTGAAAACATGTTCCGGTGTCCATTTAGCAAGTATTTTTGACACATTGAGGCAGTATATTGATATAAAAAAAAAATAATAATAAAAAAAAGTCTAATACTTTATACTGATATACTGATGTTTTACAATGTCTCAAGGAAGATCAGACGAGCACCTGTGGCAGCTTGTAATTAAAAGCTTTGATGCTGTCCACAGGTTGCCTGGCTCTCTCAATTAGCCTCCAGGCACAGTCTGAATGACGGTAACTTAAGATTGGGGAAAAAGAAATCCTGGAATGGCTGACCCATTTACCATTAACTATGGAGGGTTCATTGCTATCGGTTAAGAGTGAGTCTGATTGAGTTCTTAATGACACGCAGGTTGCTTGTAGGTACTGGTGAAGACGCATCTGGCAGTTCTTTACTGGGCAGTCTCTGAAAAGTCACACATATACAGACATCATACAATCTGCTTTATTTTGTATTTGGATGAATGACAAAAATCTCAGAATGTTAAATACCTGAGTCCTTGATGTGTCGATAGTGGGAATGGGCATAGGCTTTGTAATAGCATGACCGTCCTGTTCAGAAGAGATTTTAATAGATATTAAAAAAAAAAAAAATTTTAATAAAAATTCTCTATCTATCTATCTTATTATTATTATTTTTTTTTTCTTTGGAGAATATACAAATATTCAGTAAGAATGTACCAAAAAATAAAAATAAAAACAAACAAAAAAAAAGAAACCAAGTTATTATTTTCACATGTAAACTAAACTTACCCCTGCTGGGTCATCACCTGTTTCCTGGCCATTAGAGGAAGGAGGGTATGGTTCTTTAAATGTATAATCACCAGAGAAGACCTGCTGTACAAAGATAATAGAACATACACCAGAAGCCTCTTGAGAGTCAAATGCAAAATAGTCTAGTGCAAATACTTTACAGTTACAAGACTGAGAAGTCTAAATGAGAAGAGAAAAGAAATTGAATAAATAAACAAAGGATTAAGTGTATGTATTAGAAAAATGCTAAATCTGTTTTCAAGCAATAAATGTTACTTGCATAAATTACTGCGCATTTGAAGATTCCAATGAACATTTTATGACATACAACAGTTTGGGTGGTAGTGGTTTACTTACCGGCTCCGTGTCTTTCAGTTTCTTGTGTGGTTCCTCCAGTGAAGGTGAGTGGGGCCTCTTGGGTGCAGCTCCATTAACACCATTGGCCAGGTCAGATGAGCTGGTGTTGGGAGGGCTCATGCGTGGCATCACGTTTCGGCCCACCACCGTTGGAATAGTACTCCCTGTGACGGGCACTGTGGGCTTGGCCACCTGGGTGACTGATGTCTCTGACAAAATGCGAAAGAAAAAAAATGTTGAGAGTAAATACAAATGACCACGTTTTAAAAAGTGAGGATAGGAAGAATTCCTGTACAAGCTACTCAAAATCAGTAAGTATATGTATTCTTTACCATTACAGAATTTTTTTGTGGGGGGTATATCAGACAAGAAACACTCACTTGCTCCAATAACTGGAATGGACATTCCTGGCTCATTCTTTGGAGGAGATGATGGGGAGCTATCCACAAACATGTGAACTGAAGGCTTGGGTGGGGTAATGCTGAAACGGCAGAAAAGAACTGAGGTCAAGATGGGAAAATTAAATGTACGTTAATATTTAAAATTGCAATGATGCATATAAACAACAAAAACTTTTCTGACTAGAATTACCTGTCTTCAGGAGTGGAGGCTGACTTGCAGCTTTTGGTGACTGGGGTAGGAGAGCTGAATGGGGTTCCTGTATCTGTGTCTCTGGAACTGTCCAGTTGACTGCCATCCAGCGAACAGCGCTTAGACCCACCACCATTTGAACTGCGATTCAGATCTCCCAAGCTCTGAAGAGTTGGTAAAAAAATCACATAAATTAATCTGAGCTGTGCAAAACTAACCAGTTATTAATATTAAAGAAACGTGTATCCATTTGCACAAGTTGTATTAACAGTCTCATTTATTTTCAGAGAACTTCTACCTTCTTCTTGCCTCTTTGCACAAGCTCAGCAGGCAAGTACTGATGAAGTTGCTTCTTCCTCACATGTGTGGCTTCGATGGTCATCCCATCCTTTAGCATGTTAATGTTACTGGCTTGCCTGTAGACTGCACAGAAGGCAGCTGTCAGCTATATCAAAAATCTTTATGCCTTTAACATTAAAACTGTATCCAAACTATGTAAACTACAGAAAAAAAATAAATACAGTGGAACCTCAGGTTGCGAGTAACCCGGTTTGCGAGCGTTCCACAAGATGAGCACATTTTTAAAAAAAATACATTTTGACATGTCGAGCGAGTCTTGATATACGAGTACTAAGTATCACTGAACATCATGTGGCACGCATGGGCTTCTTGTTTTGATGTCGAGCGTCACATGATGTGCAGATGTTTCTGTGCAGTCTACAACTGAACCAATGGTTCTTCTCTCACTCTCTGAACTGCGGAATTGTGGATAATCATCTCCCATGCTCAGTCTCAGTGCGCGTGCGTCACTGTTCTAGCCAACATCTGTGCGCATGTACTGTTTAGTATAACACTGGCAACACGTGTGCACGCATAAAGCATCTTATTTTGTGGTTGTATGTGTAGGATGACTTTCACGCACACCAATTTACAGATAGATACTCCCTCACACACAGACACCCACCCACTAGCTTGCAGGGGGGGGGGCTTTAGTCTTTATTCGATAAGTGTGTGTGTGTGTGTGTGAGAAACTTGTCCTATGGCACGTCTGCAAGCAAGCACGCTTGGTTGAGTGAGTCTCTATCGATAAACTGGTGTGTGTGCATGAGTGTGCACGCGGATGTGCGTGAAAGCCATCCTACACAGAAGCCACCATTCCCCCCCATTCCTCCTCTCCCCTCTCTCTCAATCACTACAGCCACAATTCTTGGTAGGTGAAGTGCAGGTTAATTTGTTTAATTATTACTTAATATTTTTTATTTATTATTTTTATATCAATATTTTTGGGTTGTGGAATGAATCGTCAGTGTTTCCATTATTTCCTATGAGGGAAATTCACATTGATATACAAGTGTTGATATACAAGCATGCTTCCGGAACGAATTATGCTCGCAATCCAAGGTTCCACTGTATTAAAAAAAGTAAAGATAAAAATAATTACCAGTGTCTGTAAAGGACTGGATGTCATACGTCAGATCAATGTTCACACAGTCAGCATTCTCTAACTTTTTGAAAATTATTCCAATGAACCACATCGAAATGAAGTCATTTCTGTAAAAACAAATAAAAGCCTCACAAATAAGCATATGACATGGCTTGAGCCATTTAAACACAAGAGGACTTCAATAAGGTTTTGATTGGTGTGTGAACCTTACGTGAAGGACACTTACTCACTACGACTCTCCTTCGACCAGGGAAAAGACTGTGGATTCACGTGAGCAAGAGTGATGTACTCATTTCGCTCCAAATTGCCAACCAGGACTCTAATCTTTGACTCAACCAAACCAACCCTAAAGAAAGTAGATGGGCACATGAATAGGACTATCAGTGTTATTCAGTGTCTTCATAACCATTTTAAATTTCCAAAAAGACTATTATTTACCATTCAAGGTGGTTCTCCTCTGTGGAGGCACTGGCAGTAAGCACAATGTAATGTCTGCATGAAAAAGAAAAATGTGTGTGCGGAGGGGGATTGCAAATAAATAAATAAATAAATACGCAATTTAATTAGTTATAAGGTTTCAGTATATATGCAACCAATCAGTAAAGACTTATAAAATTATGGTATTAAATCATATTTTATTATACATACTTGTATTTTTGAAAAAAGTTTGGTGGCTCGAACAACTTGGACCATTCAGCCTTACCCTGAAGGATTTCATCTGTAACTGTAAGGCCTGAGAGAAGAAAACAAATATAAATGTACTGTAAATAGGATTAGTGTTTCCAAAATGGGGCTTGGCGACCCCAGGAGTCTCAGACGCACAGTCATGGATAGAAACATTTAAAGGTGTATTTAACAAGCTGTATTTTTATTTACTGTTATGATCACAATTTATGAAAGCTAGTAATTAGTTATCGAGGTCAGTTCTTAGCCCATTTGGTCTCAATAACTAGAAAGCAGCCGTCCAATAATGTATCGCATTTGTGGAAATTTTTTTAAACAAACAGCTGAATGGTTCTTTAAAAAAATAAAAAAATAAAAAATAAAAAACCTGTTCACATTTAATTATAATAAGGAAATATATCTGCATTAAGGGGTGCATGAAAAAAGCTACAAAAAGTTTGAGAGCTACTGCAGTTGTGCATGTTTGCATTCACTTAAAACAAACCATATTTGAACTCTTCGCTCATGATGGTACGAGTGGAGGTGGACACGTTGTAGGTGGAATTCTGCTGGGGATATGCAGGTGTGATAATCGGCATCAAATGGTACCTGTCCGATGGGTTTACCTAGGGGCAAAACAAGTAATAAGTCAGACTGGGTTTAATATAAAGTATGTTCAAGCTTTCATTCTTAGTCTTCAGGTGTACTTGTTTATCAAACAAGTACATCTGGGGCTTACCCGTGGGTCCCAGACTGGCAGATTCAAGTTACTATCTTCAGGTTGCTTTAAAAGCACTGGGTTTGGCCACTCCCTGATGAGCAATAAACAAACAGACCCATAAAAATGTACATAAAGCGAGATATCTACCAAGTCCAGTAACTACTTTCCCACAAATTACACATCAAATCATGTGCAGTGACCTCAATTTATCAGGGACACCAGCTAAATGAGTAAATATGTGACCTTACTGACTTTCTATGTGGCTCAGTACACAGAAATAGCTTGTGATTTGTGTCACCCAACAGTTTTCCCAACTTTACTTTTTTTCCTTTGGTAAACTGCACAGTCTATAAATCTCAACCTTATTTAGCACATTCATGATGAGATGGAAAGTTCTGCTTAAAGAAGTAGTAAAGTGCAGTCAAGTTCCACATGCTTCATTCATGCATAAAAACCATGAAGTATTTTGCAGAATTTGTCCCCAGACAAATCCATGCCATGAAAAAGACCAAAAGGGGAAAAACTAGAAAATGTTCATACTTTTAGTATCTAGAGGTGTAATAATGCATTCCCATCATGATTTGGTTCCGACTGGCTTTATGATTCAATGCAATTTCGACAAGATTTCAAAGTAAATTTTAATAAAGAAATGTGTTTCTTTATTAAAGACTTGTATATTTTTGTATAACAAACAAAACATGCTATTTTGTCTGGATGGTATAGCAGCATTTTAAATATAGCAAGGTGTCGATTTAAGCAGAATTAGAAGTCATCCTCATTCCACAAACACTGCCCAATTTCAACGGAAATATTCTTCAGTGAAGTAGATCACAGCAGGGCTGGTATCATTTGAAAGGTACCAAGATAGCTCCTTTTAGCTCTTGCACTGTGGTTGTGTAGAAAATAACCTGCCAGTCTATGTGATCGGCAGACCTCTGGTGTTCAAACCATTGCAGTGCAAGCCCATAAAATGCATAATTAATAGAACACAGACATACAAGTTGTAAATTGCACATTTCCATGTCAAATTTTTGTATGTGAAGTAGCAATGTCTTTTATGATGTACGGTTTAACCCCTAATAGAGTCTATATTAAAAATTAAATAAGGTTCAGCCTGCACTGCTCTCTTAATGAAACTACAGCAACGCTGAAAATTATGCTGTGGCTTATGTAAAACTGCAAGTGACAAAAGTGAAAGTGAGAATTAGAAAAAAATTTGTAATGAAAAGCAGAGGCATGTGCCTATCAAAAATTGAGAGAGAGTGCAAGGTCAGTCCAAAGTTGAGAATATTTTACAATAAACTGTACCAGTAAGACTAATTTTAATAGAGTATTTCTGCAGCTGTATATCAATGTATGCATTTTTATTGTGGTTTATTTACACACTTATTAATTTAATATTTAGACAATATATTTAAGTAGATGTCAATGTTAACATATCTTAATATTGTGATATTTTGTGTATTGTGAAAATCTCTGGTAGCATAAAGTGATAGCTTTTCCATACTTTCACTACTAGATGAAATGTGCTTAATTAAAACGCATATGATCAATAAGTATTAAAAGTTATAAACTGTAATAAAGTTTATAAGGCTCTTGGAACCATACCATTTGGAGAAGACGAGGAAAAATTTGTGCACAAGTGTGGCAGCCACAGCATTTGGGTAAAGTTGACAGGTTCTGGCCACCAGCATGGCCCAAGACACACCACCAAGGAATCCAAGCATGTTGGAGTAGATCCCACGACCTGGAAAGAGATTCGAAGGAGGGGAAAAAAAAAAAAGAAAAACAAGAATGAAGACTAAATACATCTAAATATTACTTAAATTTTAGTGAGTGCGTTTGTAAATGATTCAAAACATTGACACACACTATATTAATATGCAACAGCCCTCCCCAAAAATGCAAGCAACAAAAAAGCAAATCTGAATGATTTCAGTACAGTTCAAGCGCCCAAGAGGGTTTATATAAGCTGTGTTCTGGCGCCCCCTAGTGGATGTTAACTAGATTTCACTTTTTTTTTTTTAAAGGGGGTTAAATAAAATAAAAAAAATTCCGATACTTTTCAAAACCATGTCACAAAGGTAAATTTTACAATATAAAATCTGCATTAATCACAAGGAGCAATGGAAGAAATGTTCCAGTTAATGCTTACGCTTAGCCCACAGTTTGATGGCCCGTAGAGTAAGTCTGAAGTTCTCTTTGTTGGGCACCAAGTACAGGATTTCATCAGTAACACGACAACCTGCCGAATATGGCATTGAGAGAAAAGACAGGTTAGGCAAAAGAATGACTTCAAACAACGTGGCAAAAATTGATGAGGTTAAGAACATACAGAAAAAATGGAAATAATTACCATTTAAACTGCGAATACATCTAATATCCAGGTTTCTGAGCAGCGAATCTCCTCTAAGGTCCAGGTTATCTGGGATTGACTGCAGGGCAAGCCTTGCAAAAAGAAGATCAATCTGTAGAAGAGGAGGTTGAGATTAAAAATCAAGAACAATGTTTGCAGTATACACAAATACAATAGTATCCACTCTACCTCAATCCCATCAAACTTGAATTTGATCACTGGTACAAATGCATCTTCTACAGCCTGAAATAGAGATATGTATATAAATAAATAAAAACTAATAAATAATAACAATAATAAACATCTTGTAGACATTAGGACATAATATCCAACTAAACATATGAAAACAGAGTAAATTGGAGGATTTACCCGAAGATCCTTGATCTCATCGTGCTGTTTGAGTTTTTCAAAAAAAGATGTGAAAAAATCACTCCTTTCAACATGCCGGGGTGCCACACACAAGGCATCTATATCAGCACCTGCACATTTATACAATTTAAGGTGTCGATTCATTATAATCAAAAGCCGCAACTGGTGAGAAAGTCTGATTTAAGGATGCTTTTCAAGTCACGGATCAAGAGTTAAGTGTACCTTTTGTGTGCACTCCCAGTCTATAAGACCCAAAGGTAAAAATTTTCCCCCCAACATTTGCTACAGCCGAGGGTGGCAGATTCTGAAATAGAAAACATTCATTTAGGAAAGAGTACTCTTTCACCCAGGGACAAAGAAGTGAGAGGATAGGTAGGTAGGTTTACCTTTGATTCACTGATCTCCGAAATCCACTCTTTAACAAATGAATTCAGTTTACCAAGAACTGCAAGCCTGTAAGTGAAAATACACTTAAGTTTAATTGCCACCAATATCAGTAAACTGTAATTGCGACACTTAATTTTGCAGCTTGTTGGAACTTTCAATCAATACAAAATGATAATCCTTAAATAATAGCTTGGTCACTGGATCATTAAAATCAGAGCAATGAAAATTACTTTCATGCTACAGTACAGTCCTATAATTCTCGGCCCACCCAAAAACAGTGGTGTATTGAGCTTGCAGAGTTGACGACAGCAGCACGTCAATTATGTGTTGGTATCACTGCTGGTGAAAAAGACATTCTCTGCGTATTGGAAGTTGAGTAGCTTGATTTTGGTAAACGGTGTCGCGATGGAAAGACAAAACTGCTGGATCACGAACTGCCAGAGCAGGTCACACAATCATTTTAGAAGCAAAATCAACAACTGGATGTGTTTTTGTTTTGTTTTTCTGATGAAATGGAAAAAGCCCGAAGGAAAGCAGGTTGCCAAGGTGACGGGGAGATGCTGAATGACTTGGATAGCTGAAGTAAGACGGAAAGATATTTTCAACAACATTCATCAGAGTATGTTCTTGCTGTGTTCTCATCTTGTTTATCATGTTGTGGGTTGATACCACAAAGAAAAGTTAAACAGGCTTTAATGTTACTGAATGGCACCACTGAGTTTTCAAAGAGTGCTGGATTAACATTATTGGTAATCCAGCACTTAACTTAGCTTTTTAACATTATTGTTTAAAAAGATACTTGTTCTTTTAAGAATGGTGGTTATTCCTGACTTTACACTGAAATGTGAGCATCACTGTGTCTAGTGATATGGATACATACAGGTCATATGGATCAATATTATCGATCTCTACAAGTTTCTGGAAATACTACTGCTTGTTACTGGCATTTAACGTCTCTCTGTATGGTCCCCTTTTTCTATTTCTTTGCTAGAAAACACCATGTTATACATATAATAACTCCACTCAACTCATTACCATGGCAGTCAATCAGCATTACAACTACAGATGATGGCACCTTCCAAAAAAATGCAATGCAATGTGGAGAAAAAAAAAAAATCTTAATTGGCTCATACAACTAATCAAGGGCAGACAAACCGCTTTAAAAATCGCACATGAATTTTGATTACTTACCTCACCTACTATACAATTAACTAGAAATTTTATTAGCCCACAATTTTATAAAGCCAGACCAAATAACCAAACTTTAAAATCCAATTCCATAAACCACAGAGGGTGAAATTTATTTCACTTTGCTATAAATATAAATCACAAGCAAACAGGTTATTTAGAGAACCAAAACATTTTGCATCCAACATATTTAATTGGTCTTTTCCTTCTTTCACATCTCCCATAAATTGCTGACACCAATGGTGATAATCATGATGCTGTCAAACATAGTGCACTACATGTTCCAAAAAAAAAAAAAAAAAAAGCTTATTTAAAAGCTTGCTTAGAGCATCACCTTTAGGACACAAACATTAACTTTATATGTAGCTTGGAAAATACTTTCAATGTAAAAATTTGGAGAAAACTTACAATAAATGACACTTTTTCTGAACCCATCCCAGTGATCAATGATCAGGCCAAAAAATGGCTTATGTTAAATGACTAAAAGAAGTTTGTGGGATCTTAAACATCTTTTAAGACAAACATCATAAACATTTAAACAGTATTAAAATACCTCATTTGTTCTCTCAGCCTTAAAGCGCTCACCTGTGATTAAGCTCATCTTCATCCTCAAACACTCCAAAAGGTTTCATGGCCTCTATGAGTTTCTGGGTGTACATGTGGTCGATTTCACGGGGAAAGGCCAGGCTGATTGAGGATGTGATGCCATAGTGTTTCTGAGGCTGCTGCCCACCAAGCATATTATTTCCCGAACTGCTGAAGAAAAAGACAGGGAAAAATCCATAAGAATGAGGGACAAAAATGGTTATATCCATGTTAGCTGTTTAAAATACCTGATATATTGTTTTTTAAATCAATCTATATATAACATTTAGTGTCATCTGAATTTATCAATTTAAAGTTGATTAAACCATTTAATCAAACAATAATTTAGAGAAAATGTTAGAAAAATCTATATACAACGAATTACTTGCTGCTGCCAATTAGTCAGTTGCTATTACAGAAATGCTGATGATCACCACAACATTTCTGGAAGAGTTGTCTTGGTGGACAAATTATCTAGACCTCGAATTTAATGTTAGCAGCACTAAACATAAAATAGACTTTACTAAAAATGGTCAACTAAAATAAAATGAATATATAAATAAATATGAAAATTAGGGTTGTTGTGGAGCCACAATTGGATGGGTTTTTACATCTCCCTCCCTCTGAAATCAACAATAAATCATATTACTGCAAAAACTCACTCCAAGTATGTTTGTAATTTCCTTATAGAGGATTGCTATTAAGCAAACAGAAGAGGATGACTTTGGTGTCGAGTCCTAACCCAAACAACTAACTACACATTGGCTAAGCAATGCTGCCCACTCCCATGCAAACTGCTTTTTGTTTGGGATTTTTCTTCATCTGTGACTGTTTGGCAAATTTTCTCAATGCCTCTCAGCTTATAACAACACTGTGATAAATACTGATAATGCAAAATAAAGTTGTGCGCAAAAAAAATAAAAAAATAAAATAAAAAAAAAACAAGCATCGGACAGACTTTTCTTATCTGCTAAACATACAAGCATGGGTAAAGTGAAGAAATAAATCTTGCAATAAACTCCTTTTGTTTTTCCCACCCTTTTGAGAGTTTTTGAATACCATAATATTTTTAGTCTCATCACACCTTACACATTAACAACCTAAGGTAATATAATAATTAGATGTCTGTGGGTCAGACAGACAATATTCAAAAAGAATATGGAAAACTACAATACAAAAGTTGTCCCGTCCTGTCATGCTGTGTAGTCACTGCACTTGTTGAATGTTAACAAAACAAATAAATAAAAAGAAAAACAATAAAAACCCCATGAATTGATGTACTGTATTAACTCCTCACATGGCTGTGACACACAACAATAGATCAAGAAGACTAGTGCACTAAAGCATGCTTCTTTTATACCATCATGATATCACACATCCTGAGTAAAAACACTTCTACCACGGATTTGAGGTTGTGTAATAAGGATGCTAGCCCAACTTCATAGCTAGTCAAGGGTCGCTTGCTGTGGCCAACAAGTTCAAACTGTCAAACGGTTATCACAACATTGTCACATAACCAACTATGGTGAACAAACAAACGACAATGGATCAAACATGTTACAGAGGCGGGTTAAATTGATTAACAGACAGTCCAGCGGTGCTAACCTCAGCGCCCTTATCCGATCTAACGTTCATCCAAACTACCCGCCTCGCCTAGTAAACAAATAAATATTATCTAATATTACCTAAAATCAAATCAACCACACAAACTTCAGCCCATATTTAAGTCTAAATCGATTACATCGTTCGTGTTTAGAGCATTCGTTTTCATCATTAAGAACACTATTTTCATAAAGGACATTTTGGTTGTTGATGTTCTCTCTCAACACGCTAGCTATTACAAAATACGCTAGGTGGCTAATTAGCATAGCCGCGACTATTTCAAAATCTCCAGCAGTAAATTCACAACAGAAATCCCGCTCTTGTACGGCACTGACTTACGCTGACATTTCTTTCATGACCCTTCGTAGAAAATGCCTAATATTTTTAAATCACACTTAAAGAAAACATTAACTCAGCTAACAGCAGCCCCGTCTCTTTTTATAACAATAGTTGCTCTCCAATATGGCGCCCACCGGCCAACGGTATCCCGACAGGCTTTGCGCGAATACCCGAATCCTCTTCACACTGCTGCACCGGAAACTCCTCCAAGGCAGTGCAGACTGCGCTCGCGCGTTTATATGCTAATCTATTGGGCTGATTTTATGACATTTACATAATTTAACCTGACGGAATCTTATATTTCCCACATTCTTAGGTACCTGTAATTTAAGAAATATCAGAAAAATACACAATATATTCGTACATTCAAGTCCATTACTTGGCTTATATATTGTATGTTTACTGCTGTGTGTATTCTGTTGGCTGCTGCTCAGTGTAACTGTGGATCTCTCATCGACTTTGGTTTTTGTTTAAAAACTTCAAACAGAAAAAAACTGCTTGACTTGTTCAGGTGCAAAAGCATTAGGTACAAAATCAGAGAGGTTACCAATAATGTTTGTCATTCATTCATCTTCAGTGACTATTATTTTGGTCAGAGTAAGTGGATCCTAAGCCTATACCAGGAACACTGGGTGCAAGGCAGGACACCCTAGATCGGACACCAATACAATACTGTGAAAATGTATTTGCCCTGTTTCACACACTACAGGCAATTTGGGAATGCCAATTAGCCTAATTATGGCGTTATATTCCTGTCACAATCCTGAGCGCGTGGTTTGACATTTTGAGAGCAGACAATGCACTCTATGCGCGT
>JAQMYL010000038.1:13939730-13955846 GCA_030014365.1 Clarias pachynema
CTAAAGGAGGGAAGGGAAGGTCCTGAGGTTCTGCTGTAGGAGTTTGGTTGGGAGCGAAGGACTGGCGGATTGCTGCAGTTTTCCCATCGTAGAATGTGGCAAAATCGTCAGCAGTCAGAGAGGAAGGGGCAGGAGGAGTCGGTGGGTTTATTCCATAATAAGTTAAAGTAGGGATTAGTCTATTGTCTTTGTTTAACATTCCAACACATCATTTTATTTATAATTTATAAAATTATTTAATGCAACACAAATAACCAAAATAAATGGAGTACATTCTGCATAGATGCAGCAGACAGATCACAAGGTTGTCTTGTCCTTTTAGATAAGTCATGAATCAAATTTGGAAAGATATGTTTAGTTATTTAGCTCCAAGGTTACAATACAACATGAGCATGTCTTCAAAATTAGTGTTCGAACAGTATATTGTCACTGTTTGAAATATTTTTGTGGGCTTAGTAAAGTAATTTGAGTTACTGATTGAGCTTTGAGTTTTGTAGTGTAGATATTTTCCAACTTTGATGCCTTTTATAAGATCTTTAAAAAGCACATAATGACTATTTTAGATCAATAAATGAAGATATCACTTTATGTATATTTTAAAATAAGCGGTTAGGACTGAAGAGGCTCCTTAAAAAGACAAGGATTGGTCTGTATTAAGATTCTTAAAGCAGAGAACTATGCCATTTCACATAATGTTTTCATTAATGTTAGTCCTTGAGCATTCAGTGAAACAAAGCATAGCTAAGATAGAAGTTAGAAGGACAGAACATCACAGTGCAGAAGTGGCGTGTAGGCGAAACCAGAACTCAAACAGTAAAATAGTATTTCTTAGTAAACACAGAACAGTGAATTTAAGTAAAATAATGGCAAAATGCTCTTCCTTAAATGAAACTGTAGAAGGTCATGTGGCCATGCCATATTACTTACTGTAGATAGTTTTTCTCACATTGCTCTTAATTACACATGCTGATCTTGGGATCATGTGTTCTTGAAAATGTAAAGACTTTGACTCAGTTATCAAGCATGCATTGTGCATCTATAAACATTAAAAGATAACAAGAATAACAAGGATAACAATGATAACAAACCCACACAAGTTCACCCCTCTCTTCACCCACTCACAGACCCACTTACTTTCTGACCTAGACAAAAAAGGTTGGTACTATGCACAGCTAGATGACACATAAGCCATAATCTTTTAGACATATTCTGTTAATGTTATTCAGCAAAGACACTGATTGACTAAATTTGGAGCTTTACAAATTTATACACATGAAATTTTAGCCAAATTCCTTTCTATTCTCTTAGGAGTTTTTTTTTCTTCTTTTTTTCTTTTTTTCTTTACTTTAAGTCACAGTACAACACATCAACCCATTTATCAATAAGGTTTAGCAAAGGCATCACTCGTGTTTTTCATATTTATTTATTTATTTATTTATTCATTTCAAATAATTTTGACTACATTAAATTGGGTATGTGTCAGACACAAACAAATTCAGTCAGATGTAAAGCTATACAGTAAGTAAACTTTGCATCTTATAATATGGGAAACTTGAATGTTCAAAGATGTTGAGGCATAAACGTGTACAGTTTATTCTACTATAAGGTACAATTAAAGTCTTAAGAATTATTTGTATAAGATCTGTAGTATACAATGACAGGGGTATGTCTTTGCATGACAAAGGAGCATAATGACAGCTGTGGTATTAGCAATAAATGTCTGAATAATTAATAGCAAAATTGTATGACATGCCAGTAAGTTCTGAACTACAGTACACATCAAATGAGTATTTATTTCTGTATGGAATATTAGACAATTCTCTTGTTTTATTATTCTAAATATACACCAAATAACAATAAAAAAAAATAAAAAGGTCCCCCTTGTGCTACGAAACTGTAACCAGTTCCTGTCCTGGTTAGCCATGGACTCCACGAGACCTCTGAAGGTGTGCTGGGAAATATCTGGCAAATGCATTAGCAGCAGATCCTTAAGGTTCTGTAAATTGTGTTTTGGCCTCCAAGGATCAGAACCATCCATCTATAATAATAATAATATATGATATAATAACAATGTAAATAAAAATGTGATTCATCAGATCAGTTTCCCCTTTTATTGTTCCATGGTCCAGTTCAGTTTTCCTCATGTGCCCATTTTATACAAGGACTTGAATTCAAAAGTAAACTAGATATTCCCTAAATCTTTTATTCTTTGAATGCTGAAAGACAGCTGTTCTTGAAAACTGTCCAGTTTAGAGATGCTCCGACCCAGTGTTCTAGTCTTTCAACACATCACCTTAGAGAACTGACTGTTCACTTGCTGCCTAATATACTCCATCCAATCTTCACAAGTGCTGCTATTAAGATAATCAATGCTATTCACTTCACCTGTCAGTGGTTTTAATGTTACAATTAAACAGTGAAAGTAATCCCTGAATTTGATCAAATACATTTTTACAACAAATAGATTTATACTGCTGTGCTTGTAAAGTGCAATGTACAGCTTTTATTAGATTTGTGATATAAATAATGTGAGATTGCAGTATAACAATGAAATATAATATTAAATAAATATATAACTGAAAATATGACATTGTTGACATACTGTACACTAGATAGGTGAATTAATAGGTAGTTCATTTTGAGATTTTTTTGTGCTGTATTCAATTAACTTTCTTGGGACAATTGTTTCTATTGTAGAACTTCATTACAGTACAGAGCATGCTTGTCACTGCACAAAATTTTATAGTTGATATAGGGAGTCTTGCATCATTCTGACTCATTGAGTTTTCTAATATTCACTGTGAGGATTAACAATAAAAAAATAAAAATAAATATAAGCTTTCGTGAACCAAATATTTTTTATGGACAGTTTTCAAGAACAGCTGTCTTTCAGCATTCAAATAATAAAATATTTAGGGAATATCTAGTTTCCTTTTGAAGTCAAGCCTTTTTTGAAGAATTAATTATTTTTGATGAAAACTATTACAGATTTCTTTCCTCAGTTGAAGAGATATTAAAAATATATAAATTTAGATTCACTTAAATTGAACAATACTCACAAATTCGTATGTTAAATATAGTATATTTATATATAATCATTGTGTACATATTGGAAACATATGTGACCAGATTTCCATTTATAAATCAACATCTACAAAATGTTAATCAATCAGGTTTGGAGGATTTCTATTTACAGACACTTTTCTGGTTTTCTCCAACAGACTGCCATCTAGTGATCAATGTCTCATAAAAACACACATTTCTAAAGTATGTTAAATTGTTTTAATGAATTTATTATACAAAAAAATGTAATGCTCTGCTAAGACTTATTTTTGTAATTAAAATTAATATGTATTTGTATTACAAACTTTGTTATAAACTTAAATGAATTCTGCATTATACAAATAAACATTTTAAATGTACATGGATTACTTAAAAAAAAATATGTATGCTAGAGAAGAAAGAATCATTGTGAAGGCTGTTGGATTTTATTTGAAAAAAGCACAAAAAGTCAAAGTCCAAAAGAGCTCTCTGAAAACTAACCATTCAGTTTTTTTCCTTTGCACTTATACATGCTTAATCCAAATGCATTTAAATAAATATTTTAATGTCTAAAAGCATGTCTATAAAAAGAAGGTCATGCTCATGCTTTTGACCCAACATTTCATTAAGTATTGAATGTTCCTGCCAATGTCTACTTGTGCTACTTTTTATCTGATGGACTTTAAATGCTTGTGTTTATACAACATACAGCAAATAAATAAAAAGGCCTTGGTCAGTGAAGATATGCAGTAGCATATCTAGAAAACTGTAATGTGTATAAAAAACACAATATGCAAGAGTTAATCATAATTATCTATAGAAAATAAGCACATTGTTCATACAATAGTAACCATATTAAATGATAATATAAATATATGTGAATATAACCTAGGATAGAGCTAGTGGTGGATTTGAGATCCACCACCACCAGATAACCATTGTTGGGCCCTTGAGCGAGGTCCTTAACCCCAACTGCTCAAATATATTCCCATTGCATACTGAGATGCAAGACTGGCCCCAACCCTGGAGCAGTTAGGTGTGTTGCGACTGGAAGGACATCATATCTTGACGTGATAACCCCTAGCATGAAGGGACAAAGCAGAAGAAAACAAACAAACTAACAAACAAACAAAATCAGTTACACAATATCAATAAAGCGATTGATTACAAGAATTAAACTAGGGGCCTAATCGTGTAGAGAGTTCAGCAAGGTAATGGTTGTGGAAAAAGCTAGCCCTGCTTTTGGTGCTTCTGGAGCAAATGTTCCAATACAGTATATCCTCCTGATAATTGTGTTACAGGGTTTGACTGGGATGGAAGGAGTCCTTGATAATGTTATGTGCTCTATGCAGGGATCACCTGTGATGAAGATGTTCAGTGACTAAAAACTCACCCGTGATGTGGTGAGTGATGTGGAAAGCTGTGGGTGTGCATGTTCTCCAGGTGTTTGGTGGGTTTCCTCTGGGTTTTCGTTTTTCGTTCCAAAGATGTGCAGATTAGGCTCATAACTGACATATGAGAGTGTGTGCATGATTGTATGCCCTACAGTGGATTGGCATCTAGGGTGTACCCTGCCCAAATACCCTGGGATAGGTTCTAGGCTTCCATGTACAGCAGTGTTTCCCAACCCTTGTCCTGGAATCCCTGCCCTACCAAACCCACTTCTATTCAGAAAAAGTTGAATGTTAAATAGCTAATTAGTTAAATAATATGTGCTGGGAGCAGAGAAAGCAGAGCGTTGGGATGCTGTATAGGATATGTGGTATAGAGAATGAGTGAGAGAGAGTGAAAATGTAATCCTCCTAATCCTTATAATATTTTGATAATGCAATGTAAAAAACAAATGTAAATAAATGTAAATAAAGCAATGTAAAAAATTACCTTGTAAATTTACGGTACCTTACTTATTATAATTTAATACAAAAACAAATGTATCTGAAAAACTTGTGTTTATTAATTGGCATTAAAATTGCACAACAAATATAAGATATTAATTTATTCAGAAAAAGTTTGATGAATGAACAATCACCATTTAAAATAGGAAAAGGATTAAATAAACAGTCAGAACAAAAGAGACAGAATCATTGGCTTACAGTCCTTAGAGAAAACACCTTATATTCTATATTTAAGACATTAGGCTGACAAACAAATGTTAGTTATGCAGGTAGACTAACATGTAGTGGTGCTCAGTTTGACTTTAAATTAGTGCAAAAAGCCAGGATAAAAGGATAAGGATACAAATTTAAGAAGAAAGTCTCTTCATCTAAGAAAAGACAGACATTTGATTTGGGTGTACTTGAAGATTGGAGAAATACTCTATGTAAATCATGTAAAAGGCTTTTAACTAGAAATGACACAATACCAACTTTTCTTTTCTAAAAAAAAAAGAAAAAAAGAATCTGAAACATTAAGTATCAGATGCTGCTGCTATCCATCTAATACTATTTTCTTTAAAAATCCTAAAATGTTTTTTTTTCACAATAAAACATTTTTACACACGTATCACTTACATCTTAAATGTAATAAATTACAAAATATAAACAGAACAAATATTTTATATATTGTATATTTATTGTAATAGATTAAAGCAAACAAACAAAAACAGTATTGTAAATATTTGTATTTCCAAAAACACATTTCATTTTTAAATGCAATTAAAATTATTGTAATTTGCCATTCATTACGACTGACACCTAAGATGATTTTTCTGATATCCGATTCAGCATTTTTTTTCTTCAGGTATTGGACTGTTACAGATGCTGAGTATCAGATTTGTGACATCTATAACAACATCAGCTGTGGACAAGGCTTGCTGATGTACATGTAGGTTTCATAATACACAGAATAGTACTAATATAATAAGTTACCTATTCCTGGAAATTGCAGAGATATAAAAAACAAAAATTATTAAATGATGGAGTATGTGAAATGTAAAAATTTTGCTGGTGGTTCCTTACACTTTATATAAGATGAAATAGTCATTAAAGAGCTATCCTTACATTATTATTATTATTATTATTATTATTATTATAATTATTATCATTATTATTATTAAATCATCATAAATACAATAATATCATGTACACTGCTCAGCCAAAAATATTATAAACAAGCACACACATTATTAGATTCTCTCTTGCTTTGATGGTGTTCAAGGCTTTGTTTTGATTTATTTATAACATTTATTTCCATCCATTAATTACCATTGTGTAAAACCTTCTTCAGCACATCCCAAAGATTCTCAATGGGTTTAAGGTCTGGACTCTGTGGTGGCCAAACCATGTGTGAAAATTAGGTCTCATGCTCCCTGACCCACTCTTTCACAATTTGAGCTTGATGAATCCTGGCAACATCATTTTAGAATATTCCTATGCCAGCAGATAAGAAAAAAAATCCATTGATAGAAAATCCTGGTCATTCAGTATATTCAGGTAGTAGGCTGACCTTAATTTATGGGTACATAATGTGGCTGAACCTAAACCTGACCAACAGAAGCAACCCCAGATCATACCACTGCACCCACATTTTTCCACTGCGCCACATTTCATTCCTTATGCTCTCTAGCAAATTGAAACATTTTCTCCTAATTAGCCTTACTGATGAGAGGCTTTCTTAAGGCTACACAGCTGTTTAGTATCAATCCCTTAAGGTCTCTTCAAATTTTGCATGCAGAAAGGTTCTTACTTTCTTTATTAAACATGTGTGTTCTACTGTTGTTATTTAATTATTTGATTTCACTAAGCCTTTAAGTGATTCCCATCACTTTTATTCAGTATGTTTTTAAAAAAAACCAAATTTCTTCCTTGGAGATAGTGGTTCACTACTATCCTTCGAAGTTTTTATAATGCGTTTTTCAGTTCTTAACCCAAATTTGTTGCCAGCTGAACCATATTATTTACTGCAGTAATTATCCAATGGATAGATCTCACGTATTTGATATACAGAACCAGTTTTATCATGGTGCTTAATGGGCGTTGCAATACTGTTTTTGCAAGAACTATTCCAGAACAGTTGACCTTCCTGGCTTAAAATAACAATTGACTGCTGTTGTTGTTACTCAATTACAAAATTCCATATGTGTTATTTCATAGTTTTGGAATCTTTACTATTGCTCGAGAATGTAAAAAATAAATCAATAAACAAAAAACATTGAATTAGAATGCGTGTCCAAACTTGTACTTTGGAGTTGGAAAAAGCAAATGTACTATGTAAAATTTTGAAAAATAAATTGGGGCGCCATCGCGTGGTTAATGTGCTGTATTTACTTCGGAGATTTAGTTGCCTATAACCTACATTTTGTATATTGTATGCACTCAGATTTCTATCTATTACTGGCTGTAAAAATATTTGGTTAATTACTAGTGTATGCCTGCATTTGTCGAGCTTGGGAGCACCGATGTACGAGGTATCAGTTGGATTTCGGGTGGATGCGTACACACTGTTGTCCGGATCGTTAAGACAGGGACAAGAAAGGTTGTTGTCTTAAGTTGACTGCATGATTTTTTTTTTTTTGACATGGTCTGCCTGCAAGTTAATAACTGCTTCTAGCAGAGCTGCATCAACGTTGCAAATTCTTGCATCAGTGTTGTGTACGGTTTCTACGAAGTTACCCATGCTAATACTAAGACTTTACTTTTCTAATTGCATTTACATTTAGTATGTACTGTTCTTTTGCTACTTATAAGTAATTCGGAATCCAATACTGTTCGTAAATCTGACAGAGATGTAAGTGCCGCAAGACAATATTTAACCAAATCAACTGACCAGAAACAAAAAAGAGAGAGAGAGAGAGAGAGAGAGAGATGGTCTCAAGCCGATCGGTCAAACTGGAAATGATGCAATCCTGTGAGTCATTGTAGTAAAATAACTTGTAAGAAAGAGTAGCCGTTAACAAAGAAATGTTGTCTTATAAATGTAAAGTATTGTGTTAAGGCACAATGCACCTTCTTCGTTTATGCGTTTGTTTTCGCCTAAACGTTATCATATTTATTGTCGCATTAGAAGACCAGAGGATCTCTCTCTCTCTCTCTCTCTCTCTCTCTCTTTTTTAATTAATATCGTTAGTATCCTTGGTGTACTTTGTTTAGATCGTTCTTTCTCTCTCTTTTAAACATTAGCACAAAACAGAGTTGATCAGATGGTAAAATGATAAAATGGGCTGACAGATCGGATCGGATTATCCGACTGATAATCCTAAATCAGAAACTAATTTCAAATATTAGTTTCTTCATCATGTACTATTTTTTAATTGTTGAATGAATTTATTTTTGCACAGAAAAGCCTCAATTTTAACGAAAGTGGCAAACGTTATTTAGAAATTTTCTGTAGATATTATAGGCATTTAAAATGATACTTTTTGTGCCTACTTCTTTTGCCATGTTTAATCTGAACAGCAGAATCGCTTTCTGAAGTCGGATTGAAATTGGCGCTATCCATGGTACTGAATCTCTGACCGAATCTTAAGCACTTCCATCATACTTTTATCCAGAAACAATTTAGTTGAAAATATTCAGGAACCATTTAATGGAAATGAATGGTAATTTTTTTTAAATGAGTTGTTCTGAGAATAAAGTTACACTACTATTTGAACCAGAGATTTTTTTTAAACCTGGAAAGTAATTTTTACATTCCACCTAATTTTAATCCTTAAGCACCATATCTAGTTCGATAGTGCGGAAAATGCTGAAAAGAGTTTCAGTTTTTAACTTTATTATATCTTTTAAATATAGTCCAAAATTATTAATAAAAGTATTAATAAATCACAAAGTAAGATATAATAATAATAATAATAATAATAATAATAATAATAGTCTAAGTATGTAAGTGTCCTTTGTGCTTTCAGCAGTACATTATATATTTAGAATAAGCACAGACGAGATTAAGGATGAATAAAATAAATCAGAAAAGTTAGTACAGAGAAGTAGTTTCCTCTCTAGTATTTAGTAGAATTTTCAGACGTTGCATAGCTTGGACAGAGTACTGTATTTGGTCAGGAAGTGCTACAAAGCGTAAGCTACCATAGCCGATTAGAAATGTATATATGTATTTTTTTTTTCTTTTTTAATCTTCAGTCTATACGGCATCTTTATCAAGAGGACGGTAACGCTCTACGATTGTCAGCACTGTGGATATGCCAGCGGGTTGCTGTGAATCATAACACGGTAGTACTTTATTGTGGGTTGCAACTAAATGGGGATAATGAATATAGAGCTTGTCATAATATATTTAGTCACTAGAGGGGGCTTGGATCACGACCGATCGGTAGTCTGACACCCCGTGCCATCAAATCCGTTTGTTTTACCATCGGCCACTGCAATTCAATCCCACCAAGTACGATAACACTTACTCCATTTTCGTGGAAAATAGCATTGGATTTGTTCTGATTTTAAGAAACTCTTTATAAAAGTACAAGTTTCTATGACTGAGAGAATTGAGATATGGATCCTAAAACCCAAATTCTAGTCATTGGGAAATAAGATGTCTAAATTAAATTACTAAACAGGATAGTATGATAATATATCTGATTTCATTTGTACAAAATCAATTATATTTTGGTGTTTAAACAGGTTCAAAGGAATAAGGAACAAAGCAAGTCTTTACAGTAGGCCTACAGACAAACACCAGAATCCCGAGTGTACCATCTTGGTCTCCATATTCATCATCATAACTACCATTTAGTGTAAAATTAACAACGATTTAACGATCACAGCAAATAAATATGGGCATGTCTTAGCTTGTACTAAGCATTCTGGGTGCAAGACTGATCCCACTGATCTGAGAGTTGTTTAAATGCCAAAACAAACTGTCATTTTTAAATTCCGAAAAGTAATAATTTGAACATCTGAACAAAGTGTTCAGATGTAAGATCATTCAAAGCGAACGATAAAACGCAACTTTT
The DNA here is from genome assembly GCA_030014365.1 of Clarias pachynema. Taxonomy (NCBI): domain Eukaryota; kingdom Metazoa; phylum Chordata; class Actinopteri; order Siluriformes; family Clariidae; genus Clarias; species Clarias pachynema. The sequence continues at coordinate 13,949,671 of JAQMYL010000038.1, forward strand.
GTTCCTCTCCTTATCTCTCGCTCAGTTTTTGTCGGTCATTCTGTCTGTCGGTCTGTCTGTCTGTCTTTTTCCATCTATACCTTCCTATCCGTCTGTCTCTGTCTCATTCTACAGAGACACGCCGTTGATTTTTTAATCTATAGCAACCAGTGCTCACTTTTATATATATATTTTTTCCACAGACCCCTAATCCATTTGATTACATCTAATACCTGCCAAAACCCAGATGGCATGCCCACACATCGCTCCCTGTGATAATGCCATCATGAAATCTACCTATTAATATTAATTTTCAGTCTCTGCGAATGTCTCCGCTAAGGCTTGAAATTTCTTCATAAAGCCATGGCATGACTTACAAGGGATTTTTAAAGATAATTCCTATTCCACCTCTTTTTCCTCCCTTTGAAGCGAGAATCGCATCCACTACTTTGGCTTAAGGTGGTTAAAAGGTTTCCATTTTCTGCTCACGGGCTAAGACGGGCACCATATAGAATTTCACGTTTTCCTGATTTTCACGTCTCTCATTTAACTCCCAGGATATTTGTAGACCCTTTATCTTAATACTCAATCCGCTCAATTCATGTGCGATTGAAAATAGAACTATTAAGGTATTTGTCACGGGTTTACAAGCTGCCAAAGGTAGGCCTAATCACCATTTTCAGCACTCTGAAATCCCCAAATAAAATGTCGTTCAGGACGACCATCAAGTCCTTATTGCTTCAACTATATAATGGGTCTGTTCTCCAACTCAGTCTTTAAAACAGCTCTTAATTTGCGTTCTTATTTTTAAGAACGACCACAAACACATTAAAGAGACACAATATATCTATGTACGAACTATGTGCTTATCTACTAATTGACTGTTCTTGCGTGAAAATAGCATCGGCTTGCATGAACTACTAATTTTGGCGGAGTTTAAGGTTCATTGTGATTTTTTAACAACAAAAGATGGCAAGAGATAATTATAATCAATCAATCAAGCAAATCAATCAATCAAACGTTTACTTATGCCAATTAGACTGCATTAAAACAAAAGTTATTTAAACACAAATATTATATATTTCTAGAAAAATTGTCCAAAATTATCAATAATAATAATCATCATCATCATCATCATATTATTATTATTATTATTATTATTATTATTATTATTAATAATAATAATAATATTATTATTATTATTAGTATTGTTGTTGTTGTTACTATTGACAGTAGTTGCAGAATTTTACATATTTCACAACAAACAGTACATTCAAATAAACCGTATTTTTTCCCATAATATCCATTCATTAATAATGAATGCAGTCTATCATATCACAAATTAGGCTCCTCCCCTGTTTAAAGTTGGGTTAGTTAATTTAATAGCAGGATGGGCTGTGCCAACTTTTATGCCTCATTTGCAATCAGTAATAGCATGATATACACCTGTTAAGTGTGATAAAAGATGATTGAGCTCTGCCGACTTAACCAACCCAACGAACTGAACTGACTGAACATGCCAGTCCATTGATGATGTATCGAGCTGCTTAAGGATGTATTACCATTTCCAACTATACAGTAAATCTAGACCCGTTTTTAACAGAATGTTCAATGCATAAATATTCTAAATACTTGTTTCTGAGCCATCCTTATGTTTAAAAAAATGCTAAAAACAGGAAAATATGGACCGAAATTGGAGCATTGGAAACACATGATGCAAATTTAGTTAGGATTTAATTAAGGTAAAAATATTTTAATACTCTATTCAAACCATATATTACATTTGTACATTTACCTATCCGGTCCATTTCCATGAAACAGACACATGAAGTTAATGCTCAAATAAAACACGCCTGCGGGTTTAATCGCTGTACGGTAAATGGTAACAATTTCAGTGAAATGTAGTCTCAAATGAACTGATGCATATGAATTATGCATATGAAAAGAAATGAAACACGATCAGAGTGCATGGAAGACATGCGACTTAGCCTGTACACGTTGTAATGATTTTATTGGAATATTCATTTATTTGTCCATGTTATGTACGTCCGACTATTGGAGATTATAATGAAAAGTAAATCTAAGTGTGCTTTTAGGCAAAATCTATCATGAAAGTGGGAGTTGCAGTAAATCTGACTGCAGCAGTTCAGATGTCCTGCTCAGGGCCCGGTGAATAGAACTTTAAGGGATTATTTATAAGCATCGGTCATTCATCGTCTCTCTCTCTCTCTCTCTCTCTCTCTCTCTCTTACACACGCACGCACGCACACACACACACGCACACACACACTATTAAGGTCTATAATGACAGCGACAACTCTAAAGTGCGTCTGTCCTCGCGAGACGGATATTCCAGTATATTTACCGTCGGCCGGCTGATGCGTGATGGGATCAGTCGCACAGTCGTTTACATATTGAGATTCTTCTTTCCCGTGCGGGATTGGTCTGCTCATACACCCTCCAATCCCCGGCAGGAGGTGTAGTGCTTGATTCGCTTTGATCAGTGGTCGCTGCTTGTGAGCTGTGGGCTCGCGTGAGAACGAAGTACAATATAAACACTCGATGTTTCTAATTACCACTGTCGGCTACAAGATGCAAGTTCATCCGAGGTGTACAACACCAGCTAGACCATGCATGTTATGAGACCATGCGAAAGGCACAAAAAGCTTCAACGCAGTTAAACCATGATATGTGGTGGTTTTTGTGCGACGCGATAGCGGGCGTTGGGAAAAAAAAATCTACCATGAATTCTGTTAAATGTTGTATTTATTAATTAATACAATACGCATCCTTCGGTTTCGGTGCGACTTTGCATTATTGCATATTTAATCGGATTCAATAACACACTCGCGATGGAAATGTTAAATGTCTAAATGGTTTCAGGACACGTATCTCAAAGCGCGCAAGGTAGCCAATTGACAGACCATCAAGTCTATGGTTATACACGGTATACAGTCTATGGGTCAGACAGAGATGTGTTTCGTGTCCGTTAAGCAAAGTAATGAGCGCCAGTCGGAAAGCTTACAGGAAACAAAGTTGTCTAATGTGGTCGCTGCCGACAGACCATCACACCACTCCATCACCAGAGCATAGCAGTTGGGTAATGCACACGGGTAGCCAACGGGAGAATCATTTAAGTAAATAATCGGAAGTTTTAAGTCTGCCCTGCTCGTGTTTGCAGGACAGATTTATACATATCGATATGTCTATATACTGTATGTATATATTGCCATAATCTGTTACATTTCCTCAAAATGCATGACATGCCATAATCTTTTTTAGTGCATTAACAAAGTTAACTCCGCTCCACATATCACTTGGCGAGCATGACCTGTCTATCTTGTGTGACGAGGGTCTTATCCAAACCCAGTGACACTTTCGGATGGGGCTTGACACTTATTGCTGCTGTAGATAACGCAAAGCTACGCGCGCGCCGATCGATATTCGTCCAAAAACGAAAGACACCACACAAAACATTTTCACTCACTCACTGGCCACACATTATCTCGGAGATTCTTCCAGCCGCAGATCCTCTGCTTTCTCAGAATCACCCATTTATTTCTTTCCTCCCTTCCCCAGCAGACTGTCCTCGGTTATTCGTTCCCGTGATTCTCTGTGTCGCGCGCTCGCTTGAGTCTACTCGTACTTGTGCTAGTTGAGCACAGATGCGTGTCTCTCTCTCTTCCTCCCACCTCGTATGGAAGCCTTTTCTAGTCATCGCCTTTGTTATACGCTCTTTACGTATCATTATTTAGAATGCTCTGGCGCTGTTTTGAGCATCTTATAACCAAAATCCGCGCGGAGTTGAAAAGCCTACATGAACACCCCCCCCCCTCCACACACACCTCCCTCTCCTCCAGTGCTGTCTTGACCCGAACACATCTGAAACTTATTACCGCGGCCCCCCTTTTTAGTGGGCTGCTCCCGTGATATACTCGTCACCGTGTTGTGTGTGTTTTAAAAACTTTGCTTGTGTAGTATTTGTAGTATGCCCCACCTACACATCTCAGTTGGATTTTAGGTAAGTTGACGCATTAGTATGGGCAATATTGACTCTCTTTTTGGAGGGGTTCCTGGGGCGCGTGTCTGGGTCATAACACGCCTAGAACCTGTCTGTCCTGTTGGCGCTTACTGTGCTGTTTGGGTGTACTCTAAGCCCTGTCGCTTTCTTTCATTTTTGAAGGAAGTGCACGGTCTGGTGTGCACTTCATCCAGAGCACGAGCCGAATGTGTACCTACTCAGTAGCCCCGATCGGTGTCCACTGAAGCCGTTTATATTAAAGGTTTCTCTTCCCCCTCCCCTTCCATTTCGCATGTCCAGCCCCCCCATGTCCATTGGCTTTTCGTGGTCTGTGTGCCTACGTCCACCCCCTGCACACGAACACACACACACACACACAATGTGCACGCTGCTTTCATTAAACACCTCTCTCTCTCTCTTTCTCTCGCTCTCTCTCGCCTCTTGTCCGGCCCCCTGATCTCTCTGTCCATTGGCTTCTCCGGGTCTATTTTTCATGTCCAGCCCCTAATGAGTGTCCATTGGTTTTGTTATTTCCACTCCCTCCTCCCACTCCCCGGTTTTGCCCTGCCCATGTTTTGTATGTCTGTGTCCATCCATCTCCTGACGTTCAAGTTCGCAGGGACGTCACGTCCGCACTTGAACTTGCAGCTCAGGGGGGCTTTTGCCATTTTTTTCATCTCTCTCTCTCTCCCTCTCTCTCCCTCTCTCTTTTCAAAAAAAGCCATGACGGCTATCCCACAATCCATCTTCCTCGCGCCATCTTTGTATTATTTCTAATTTATTTTGGATGTCAAAGGCATTGATGAAGATATTTTCTCTGGAGTCTCCCCGCTAACCCGGCTCTCCCGATGTGAACCGAGCTGAACGCCGCCGCCAACCACCATGTCTCGCCGCAAGCAAGGCAAACCCCAGCACTTAAGCAAACGGGATTTTTCGCGTAAGTATACTCTGTGTTGTGCACTTCTTGGTCAGCTTCACCTTTTCTTGGTCCGGTGTTGTAATATTCCGTAAAGAAGGCAAAAACCCGTAACGGACAGCATGACACCGGACGACGGACAGCGCAGCTCGCGGTCAAGTGGACTTCACCAGGGAGCGCGTGCAGCGAGCCTTTCCACTCGGCAGTACCTTTACGCGTAGCTTTTTTTCTGCGCCAAGTAAAAAAAAAAAATAATTGAAAGTTTTGTCCCAATTGCCGCTTTTTTTTTGAAAATGGGAAAGTTTTTATAGCGTTAATTTCTTTGCACGCACGTGCCACAGTATTCGCCGGCCACCTAAGAGGCGTTAAGGTACCGGACTACGGTAGGTACGCATGCTTCTGTCTCTGACAAGGCTGACTGCGAGTGGCAGAATTATCCCCTCCTCGCGCGCTGTTTTTGGAAGAATTTCAAAAAAAAAAAGTGGAAGTGCATTTTGATTGGGAAAAAAAAATCTCGTGTCTGACTGTTTACACGCGCCGCGTGCGCCGTAACAAGCAGCGCTGAAGCCGGGAGGAAAGACGCTGCTCCGCTTTTATGAAACTATACAGCAGGGACAAATGCACCAAGCTAATCTATAATCACGCGTTTTTTAAATTTCCAGTGGTAAAACATAACAAGGAATGATCAGAAAATAGTGATTCCGTAGATCACTCCGAGCTCATTTTCAACAGGAATAACACTTGATTTGCCACATAATCATTTATTCACGTTCCATTACTAAATATACGCACTGGGACACACAGTACAATTTCTGTTTTACTTCAATTATTACTTAAACACTGCATTACCTGGTGACTTTAAGGTAACGACGTTGCACTATAATTTCACCTATTAAATCGATCTCTACAGGAACGCAACTTTATTAAAACTGTAAAAACCCATACACCGCTACGTTTTGGAAGATCGCATGTTTTTATGCTAGAACAAATCACAAATAGTGCTTACTGATTAAATACTCAGTCTCACGAAGTGTGTTCTCTATTATAGGCTGTAATAGAGTCTTAAACATGCTTGGGACTGTAGAGGTTATGGGGAAACGCCAGGACTATCTTTTTTTCTCGTGTTGAAGTTTTTCTGCGCTACAGAGGTGTTACACTGGCTTGAAGGATAAACACGTTTGATACAAATCCGCGTTGTTGTAACATCGTAACGTATCATGTAACGTTATTGGGTTTCCACACACACACACACACACACAC